>WBNM01028065.1:112954-127394 GCA_013399055.1 Ramphastos sulfuratus
TTGATACACTGTCTAAACCTACATTCATTTTCTGTTTTTATAGAGCAGCAGCTGAAAACTGTCACTGTTTCATAGAACAAAATATCCACTTTACCTTTTATTACCATAGTGAAAAATTACTGTTTAAACTGACATTGTCTTCAGCAGATCAGATGCTACAGAATGCCTGCAACAAAACCATCTGTCTAAAGTTAGCTACCAAATCCTTGCAGAGCACTGAGACTAGGATTCTCCAAAGGCAGACAAGTGGCACTAAAATTCCACTAGCGTACTAGTGGAAGGCTTTTTTTCCCCATGATTTCAACTATTTGACTACTTCATGTACCAATCATTTGGGTTAGTTTAACACAGTTAGGAAATATGTTGGTATCATTCCAGGTATATGGCTGCAAAGATCAAACACGAGAAGTCTTGTGTGTATAGCTTATAGTGAGGATGGGGACTGGACACACCTTCTTGCCTTTTCTGAGAGTATCATATACTTCTGCAAGATTCTTCCAAGGAATAACAATTTTGCCCTATGTTGTCTTCCCCTTAGGGTACAAAGCCTAGAGATTTCATTGTTTTTCATGTCAGTAAATACATAACTATCCTACATGAAAAAAAAGTCTTTGAATACATCTCAGTGGAATCTCAATTTGTTATCTCCAGACTTCCATATTTTGAAATACTGCAAAAAGTTCCAATAGCAAAGATTCTAAGCTCTCATCCTGGCCTAGGTACTAAGGGACATTTCAGGCAGCCATCACTAAGTGCCTAAGTGACCAAACAGGTATTCTAATTTCTGAATTATGATGTCAGACACTTTGATCTCTAGTATAGTTGCTTATTTGCCTGTAGGCAGTTTATTTGATTGCCATTATCATAAAAATATACCTCTTGATGAAGTCTAACATGTTGGTTCAAGTACTCTTCAAATCCTTCTGATTTTTCCTCCTATAATCAAATCACTTAAGTTTTCTGTCTTCATAAAAGGTAAGAGAATTTGTGCATATCATGGGAAACTGTACCTTTGGGAGCTGCAATAGGTATTTCTGTGCTTTACCACAGACTTGGCTCTCATCTGGGCAAATATTTGTGCTGCTAAACTGGAAATCTCCATGTATCAACACCGGCCTCCATTGCCCAAAAAAATCTTATTACTTCCAGACATCAGCAAACAGCAACTGAATTAGAACTTCTCAGGCTATACTTTACATGACAGGGCAGTTTAAGAGCTGGCTTTAATGACCAGCTTCAAAGAAACAATGATAAAGACTATATGGGCAGCAGATGCCATGGATTGAACCCTGAGAGGCATTTGGTCAGTTATGGCCCCAGCGCTGCTTTCTGTCAAAGCATGTATGGAATGTTGCTGGTGCTGCCAAAAGGAGACAAAATGTCACTGCTGTGTTCAGTCCCCTTCCCACAGGCAGATGAAGATATTTTTCTCCAGTCTAACACCTTCATTCAAGGTGAAGCCCACACTAAGACACAGCAGCCTTGCTATGCATCTTGTTCAGTTCAATTCATTTGTTAGAACAACGGTAGTATTTCAAGGGCTCAGGACATTCAGATTTCTAATCCAGAAAGTTTCATACGTGTGACAGAGCAGAGTACTTTATGGAGAGGTTCATCTGTAGGAAAAGCTTTTTGGAAACCATTCCAGGAGTAGAGCACATACAACAGAGAAATTCCCACAAACTGTTGTCTCCCTCTCTAAACAGATGCCATAGCAGATTACTGGGGAGCAAGAAATTCTAGACCTTTCTCCCCAAGCAGTTGACATCATGAAGTTAGTTATTTGGCATTGGGCCAGTTCTTCAGAAAAGAACTACTTCAAAACTGAGAAAAAACAAAAACAAAGTACTTGTACTCTTGGTACAATTATTCCTTTGATTTACATATAAATGCTGGGTTTGTTAGCCAACATGTTTTCAGCCAAGGTGTTGTTAGCAATAGTATGCTTTCACTTGTAGGACAAGTAATTAGATCATGCACACATAGACAATAGCTAGCTATGCAATGTATTCTGTATAGACAAATTATGCCATTATTGTCATATATTGCTACACTTTACAGTGGAAGATAATAAATGCAGATCAGGCCTTAGAGCCTGTAAGCATAGAGTCCAAAGTGTTGTGTATACAGGCACAAGAGGCAATATTCTTCTGTGTTCCTTTAACACAGAATGATAACCAACTTTCTTTCCTGCTTCCTGCCTTGTTGATCTGGCAGCATTCCTTCTTCCAGGAAATCACAGCATACATTTGCTATACTATCTTCAACAACCATTCACTGTGTCTGCCCTCTTGTGTGTGTTTTTCCTACAGTATTGCATTGTCTGTAAGATTTTCTAACATGGAGAAGTGAAAACTAGAAAATTCAG
Organism: Ramphastos sulfuratus; assembly: GCA_013399055.1. NCBI lineage: Eukaryota > Metazoa > Chordata > Aves > Piciformes > Ramphastidae > Ramphastos > Ramphastos sulfuratus. The sequence goes on from WBNM01028065.1 coordinate 115,323, forward strand.
AATTAGCTCTTTGGGGTAGTTAATTTTTTTTTTTTTTTTAATCTTTTAAATCTTGTCCTGTAATCAGTTTATTCTATAGGAGAGAACAATTTATTCTATTGACAGAGAATCCAAGTTCAAGATCTAGTTGGATATCTGAGAATTGAGCACATCCCATTTCTTAGCTTCATACTTATTGGCTGGCTCTGGTATTTCCTACCACTGGAAAACCCAGGTGTTGCTCACCCTCTACCAATAACTCTTGTCCTGGAAACTCCCCAGACACAACGGCTCAATAAAGACAAGAAACTATCTGATTAAAATAAGGAAGAATGTACCCCTTTCCTAGTATGGCATAGCAGTTGGCAAGATGTAAAGCACACATAGTTGCCAATCCCTTCCGATAATTTATTACCTATTGCTAGGCAAGCCATGACCTGGTATTTGAGTCATACTAGAGATAGCCCCCCAGATCACTTTAAGATGAGTATTTTAGAATCCTGAATTTATCAGGTAGGAGAACAGCACCAAGCAACTATCATTAGTTCATGTCATAGAACTGTAATGCATCCTGTTCAGTGCAAGTGACTGAGGCAGGAAAAAGGAAGAATATAACTAGAATCAGAGGAGCTGTTGCAGGCATGAACTGTAACATGCAGCAAGAAGGAAGAGTGAAGTTCATAGACTACCAGCCTAGCTTGCTTCTGTAGCCATCATTTCCTCAGTTCTGTATTCAAGATCAAATTAATGAACTTGTGAAACAAAACTAAAGCTCTGTCAGTGGATCAAGCTGAACAATTGCAGTCACAGCTGCAGAACTGATACTGCACTAGACAATCTGCTGGGATCTCTGTCTCAGGCATCAAAACCTCACATTATTTATCTCTGAGCAGTTCCAAGACACTGTCATATATTAATGTTCCACAGATTAACTGTGCAAACTGACTCTGCAGCTGGTATCTATTAAATGAGTACCTAAGGATTCAGCCTTAGCCACTGATCAGTAGTACCACTGGACTGGCAACGTATTTCTTAATGGGGAACGTAACTAGCATTGGAGATGCATCTCAGCTGTTGATTTTTAGCTTGCTGTGCCCTAAAGCACTTGTGTATTCACTGCAGTTACATGTTTGGGGACTGTAAAATGCCATGTTGTGTTAACAAGCCATGCATGTGGCATAGAAAGACACTAACTGTAAGCAGATAAGTCTGCTAATCTTTCCCATCAGGAATTTTACTCTTCCTCTATTACCTCTCTGGAACAGGTTTGTGTTAAATGAATCTTAGAAAACTGAACAGATTGTTATAAAGATACCAAATCAAATACTTGGGCCTCTGCTCATCCCTTATCATACCACCCTGCTTTAGATGCTAGTAGAGTTGCACTATTTATGATGCTATACTGATGCTGCAATAATAATGGCGAGACTACACGCACCTCAGCACAACCTGTACAAGTCCACTGGGAAACTCAGGATGACATCAAGCAGCTGCCCTTTCATTGCTATGACTTATTCCAGGTAGGGTAAAGCTACCATATATAACCAGTCTCTGTGGTAGCTTGAAAACCCTGTGAATGATTTCTGCAAAAGGCACAGCTTGAGGATGTTGATAATGCTTCTGCACAGCTCTGATTCTGAAGTTGGCTAAGAAAAGCTAGGATGTGTACAAACCCAAACAAGCTGAAGTTGTTGCTGTGTGACAGATATGGAAGGAACCGTCATGGGAGAAGGAATACATGGAGTTGCCAACTCCTGCCCAGGTGCAAAGACCATTAGCCTGTTCCCTGTACATTAAGACGAAAAGTAGTCGTGATGTAGTTACCTTCCTAATTTTAGCTTTCAGCCTTTCTCCACTCTGGAAAGCAGTAAGGAATAGAAATATTTTTCCAAAATAAATCATATTTTTCCACATAGTCCCGGTTCAAAAGCCCTTCATAGTTCTCCATACCTTAGCAGGTTCAGCATGTGCTACTTTCCAGAGATAGCAAGAGCCCATGTGGGCTATGCAGGTTGAGGGCAGGCAAGGAGTCCCAGTAAGTTCAGTGAAGACCTGCTTTCTGCCTGCTGCTAGGTCCAAGAATGAAAGTGCAGTTTTGCACTGGCCATATAATGCTTCAGGGCACATTGTGAACTATAAGCTTATGGAAGCATCTCTGCATGTTTATGGATAAAACTTGGACAAGGCGAGTCAACTGAAAACAGACACATCCATTCCTGCTCAGATTTCAGAAGAGTATGTTCATCACTGCGACAAAACTACCACAGAATCCTAAGCTGTTAACTTTACATTTGTCATACAATGTCTCTATATACTCAGCATTTGCAGGAATTAGTTTTTTAGTTTTTTCTTTGTCACTTCCCTTTTACTCAGATCATGAAGCCTTGTCATTGTATTCTTAATTCTGCCTGCCAAAGTCCATGAGATATTGCACTTGTTGAATGTGAAGCACAAAGCGATAGACAAAATTACGTTGGTGACCCACAGCTGGCCACTCAGACTTGTCATGTAGACTTTAAGAAAGGGATAAAATCTTGCCCAAGGCTGCTGCAGGTGCCAGAAAACAGAATGTTCACTAGCAGATGTAGACAGCTACAGACTTGGCTACTTAAAATTTTAACCTCAGTCCCGAAACTTGAAAGCTTCTAAAGCTTTCTTCACCACCTTGAATCGAGGCAATCATTTCACCAGAGGGCCAGAAGCATTGATTCTTTCTTCAAGATACTTCAGGATTCCACCTGTTTGCTCACTCTTTAACAGCAAGGCAGAATAAGATATATGTTCACTGTTTTGTTCTGCTATCAACACGTTGAACAACCTGTCCAGAAGAACCAAAATGGCTGGGAAAATTGAAAAGGGGTACCATAGCCAGGTAACTACCACTTCTGTTCTTTGAGCTAAGAAGTTCTACAGTAACAATAGATTGCAGCATAGCAGGGGGGTGGAAAAAAAAGGTGAACACAGTAACATGCTAAGTTTACCACTCACTGAGACACACATTCCACAGAAATCCATTTACAGTGACATAACTTCTTCAAGAACAGAGTCCTTGTGATTGAAAAGTGCGGGAGTAACTCAAGGGGAAAGTTTAAAACAATAAAAACTAATTTTGCTTTCCAACCTAGAAAAACATTCTTTTTCTTTTCTTTTTTTTTCCCTCCCAAAAGAGCTACCATAATTGCATTGTACTTCCAAGATCTTCTCCTAGCAACTCTTCATGACAGAAAAGGGAAAATCTGAGAAAATACATCATCGAGAAAGTAAAATAGTTATGACCTCTCCAGAGAGGAAAAGTGAATCAGAACAGTCTAAGCAATGGGAAAAATTAGAAACACTCAAATGAACTCAAACTTGCCAGGCTGTTTTGGCTGTACAACCCAAAGAACCCACACAGCAATGACAATTAAAAAAAATTAAAAAAAAAAAAAAATCAGTGATGAGATTCTCTGGTTAAATACTCTGGACAGCCACACTTTGTTATAAAAAGCGTTGGCAATTTAGCAAATCTGTGTTCTAAAATGGGTCACACGAAGATTCGCTGTATTTTATTTTTGCCAAACACTGCTGTTGAAGGTTTGAGACCCCTTTGAGAGTTCAACCTATAAGGAAAAAAAAAATTCAACCACATTATGCCATGAAGAATATTTTAAAAATGGGTCAACTTTTATACAGTGTATGTATAAGACAATGTGATTTTTTTGGCTTGCCTTTGCCTATGCACTAACACAGTGCTATGTACTTGCAAGTTCAAGCTTGCACACACCCATCTGTAAGTACTGAGCCTGCTTTGATCATTACTTCTGCTCCATCCACTGCCTCAGGCCTGTCTTGCAGAAGTAACCTGCAAAAGTCTCCTTCCAATCAGTAGTAAAAGCAGGGAAGATGGAAAAAAGCAAGAATGCTGTCCCAAAAAATGCAGTTCAGGCAAGAAATAGAAACATTTCAAAATGGGAAGATATCACTGCATCTCAGGCTTCATGTTGTATGTGTGCATCTGGCATTAGTAATTGGATTGAAAGGCAGCTTTATTGTCTATGATTTAGCAGTAAATCAAGGTAGAACATGAAACTTCCTTCTGAGTCATTAAAGGCTAGCTATCAGTTTAATAGCATGCCAGATGCTCCCTTTGGCTTGCCACGAAACCAGTTCTTTCCTACAAAGTGTGATATAGACTAAACAAAGATTCCAAGAAAGCACTTAATGTGCTTACAGAAGAGATCAGATCAGAAGACCAAATTTTCTCAGGCTGTTAGCTATACACCAAACAATGCCAGAAACAGCGCTCTTCTGACTTACAGGGCATGCCATTCCTTATGTCCTGTTTAATCATTGGGCTTCAAATCATACATAGTAAAGCTCAGGTGAGTCACTAACATCAAGAAAAACAAGATGAAGCCTGTCATATTCCATATGCTCCATGCACACAAAACCAGTTGCACTGCTTAAGGGCAGTGAAAGCCATGCTATGTCACAGAAAGAAGCCAACCTCCTTCTTGTCATGTTCTCCATTTGCATCTTTCCTTCAATGCAAATTAATGTTAACAATATTTTCTTGCTTTTTCCTCACCTAGGCAATGTGCTGTTCATTAGGAAAATCTCACCTCAACAGTGTTTTCTACAAATAGAAGTTTGCTTATTTTACACTTCCTAGGACAGTGTTGATATCTCAGGAAAGTAGCATGTTGCTTCATGTCCTGACAACACTATGCCAGCTATTAAAATAATAATACTTACAACTCTTCTACCAAATATTGTGCTGTACAGTAGAAAATAAAGGCTTTCATGAAGATGAAGTAAGTTTTTCAAAATTAAATTAATTCTAGATGCTTCAAACTGCAAAAACTGATTCTGATTGGCTAACCAACCAATGTTGTACATCCACCTAAAAAAAAAAAAAAAAAAATCTGTGTCCACTAACTGCTTCATTACGGTAAATGCTTTCCAATCATGTAATGCTGGGACCTCTTCCTCAAGTGAACTAATCCATGTTACTTGTGGACAGTGTTTCACTTGCTCTGAATCTATTTAGTTTGAAATCTTCAAGCAACTACATCTCCACTTATACAACACCTCAGCACACCTATCTTCTAAGGAAGACAACGATAGAAGAGCAGTTTGCTGTCATAAAAACGAATGCGCAATGCTATCACAGCACATCCTTTTATAAGGCTTTTTAGTCACCTACCAATAGTTTAAACCGCACATAAGACTTATTTGCTTTCAATCTAATTCCAAAACTTAAGTAATAGCACTTATGCTTCTACTTCCAGGAATCCCAGGTTTTATAGGTAATAGTGACTTGAGCAATGACTAGGATAATGAGGATTGAAAAACAGTTTAACTGCTCTCCACCTTTTTATATCACGTAAGCATATGTGGCACATCTCTGCATTGAGCTATTACTGAAGATCATGCCTCCAATTTTCTGTAAGTCAATGAAAGGGATGTGAGGATATCAGATATGGTTTCAGCAAATATAATGTTTCATATAAACTTCCAGTGATAACCAGATTACCCCAGGAAAATTTGCTTGCTTAGGCAGCCTTGAATATAAATGAAAGCACAGTTTCCATATGAATCCTAATTTTGTTAAACAATAAATATCCATGGGGAGTTTGAATGAACACCTTGTTTCTTTTTGCAAGGAATCTGTGGAGACTGCAAGTATTAGCCAAAAATTTCAATCAGAAGTACTAAAAACATGCTGTTAAAGCTATACTAAGGAGCTGATCATCTCAACTGTCATTTCGCAATTCACTTTTAGGACCCCAATTTTCAAACAAAGGTTAGTAGTACTCATGCTTAGAATTTTCTACATGATGTGCAGCTTTCACCAGAAGCCATCTTGTCCTCCATTCTTGAGAAATATCAAATAGTGGTTTTGAGCTCAAAGGATTCTCAATGCTGTTTGCAAGATCTGAGCTTGCTTGTAAGCCAACACCTTCCATATCACCTAAAGAAAATGAGTTGAAGCTGTTCAGCTTCTGAAACACTGAGGTCCTCATCTTCCCAGACACTTGCTATAACTTTTACAACAGGAAAGGTTACAAGGACCAAGTGCAAGATCCTACACCTGGGTCAGGGCAACCCCAAGCTCAAATATAGGCTGGGCAAAGAATGGCTCAAGAACAGTGTTGAAGAGGACTTGGGGCTGTCACTTGGTTACAAACTCAGTATAAGCTGGCAACAGGCACTTGCAGCCCAGAAGGCAACTGTGAGCTAAGCTACACCAATAGTGTGACAAGCAGGATGAGGGAGATGATGCTCTCCCTCTACTCTGCTCTCATGAGACCCTGCCTGCAGTACTGCATCCAGTTCTGGTGCCCCCAAAGAAAGGACATCAAACTGCTGGAGTAGGTCCAGAGGTGGACACAAAAATGATCAGAGGGGCTGGAGTACTTCTATGGGGACAGGCTGAGAGAGCTCGGGCCGTTCAGCTTGGAGAAAAGCAGGTTCTGGGAAGACCTTATAGTGGCCTTCTAGTACCTGAAAGAGGCCTACAAGAAAGCTGGGAAGGGACTTTTTACAAGGGTTTGTAGTGATAGGATGCGAGGGAAAGGACTGAAGCTTGAGGAGGGCAGATTAAGATTGGATATAAGGAAAAAATTCTTTACAGTGAGTGTGGTGAAACACTAGAACAGGTTGCCCAGGGAGGTTGTGGATGCCACCTCCCTGAAGATGTACAAGACCAAGTTGGATGAAGTCTGAAGCAATCTGGTCTAATGGAAGGTGTCCCTGCCAATGCCAGGGGCTTGGAACTAGATATCCTTTTAGGTCACTTCCAATTTAAGTCATTCTATGAAAGGATCTTTGGCTTCCATGTTAAAAGTAAGCAGAAATTACTTCATTATGTGGGAAAAAAAAAACCAAACGCACTTTTATGAATGGTTGTAAGTAGGCAACTCACTTTCAGCTAGAAGCCTTTTACAACTGGTTTCATATGCAGATAAGCTTGATTATCTACTTAATTTCCCAGGGAGCAAGCAGAAACATTTAATTTCCAGGATGTCTGAAGAATGGTGTTCTCTCAGACAGGGCCTCTTTGAAACCAGTTTTACCATTCTGTCTTTTCAAAGCTAAATACATATGGGGTGTTGTCCGATGTTCTTGTTAGGAGAACACAAGGAAGGGAATATATTTACGCGTCTGCAGCACAAAATTCCAGAGTTTGACAGAACCACACTCAAGTACAGATACAATACTTTGACTGCTCCTCCCCAGCCAGACCAATTTGCCTTGTACAATGAGTCAATTTTAGATAGAGAGAAAACAAGTAATTGTGAACTCCTCCATGGGCAAGCTTGGGAAGGAAGAGAACTTGGCAGAAAGGAGATTCACTGGCCAGATGCTTTTACAGTTCTACTTGCATAGCCACTTGCATTGACATTTTGTTTACTGTAAAGTTCATTTATTTCAAAATAGAAGAACAATATATAGCGTGTTTTTTTAAAGTTTCCTCTATAGAGTTTATATGCCACACTTTTGGCAGCAGACAGACAAAAAACAGATTAGTTGAAGCAGGAAAGATCCACACGTGAAAACTGAGGTACTTTGTGACTTAGTGAAGAATGGAATTGTAATCGATAGGAAACAGAGAGGATACAAAATGGGAGACACTAGATCAAGCTTATAAGTAGAGTGATTATGTGAAAAGACAGAGCCTATCATAGCTGATCATCCCTCCTTCCACCTCAACAGTCCTAACAAGTGAAGAGTAATGTTCTCTTTTGATCTTTGTTCTTTATATCATATAGAGTAGAACAGTTTCAATGAAAAGGCACAAGAACATTCCTACCACAAACCAGTTAGACACATGGTTAAGTTATGAGGAGCAAGAACACTCTTCCAAAGAGTGAGCAACATGGGGCTTTATCCCTCGCGTGGAGGAAAGAAATTAAATCTAAGTGCCCTGAGTCCTGATTGGGCATTCTAACTAATAAGCTACTGCATAGAAAGTGAAACCCCATCACCTGATGGGTCTCCTACTGTATGCAAAGCCCAAAACCTATAAAACTACGGACAAGATAAAGCTTCTTAGGTAGAGAAGAATTTACAAATCCCATTATACACTGAGGAACTGGAGAACCATCAAGCAATTCTAGGCACACAGTAACTGAGCAGATGTACCAAGTATTTGTATCTTGGACATTTATTCCTACCTAAGACTTCTGGATATAGCTTCTGACTTTTATATTTCCCGTTCATCAGCATTTCCCCAAAGGTAACTGTGCCTCGCTAAATTGTTCTAATGGAACAGCAAACACAAAGAATGCAAGGCATTCGCATCCTATGGCAGTGAAGGCACACAAATTATATAGAAAGGTGTGAAGACTGTAAGAGCATTATTAGCCTTCATAAAACAGGCCTACTAGTATTAAGCAGGGCTCCAGGAACAAGGTCTGAGACACTGACTTACCTAAGATCAACTCTGTTTAATATAAGAAAAGCGCATAACCACACACACCAAAAGTACGCTGTTGCTCTGAGCTTTTCAGCTGTAGTTATTGCACATACATTGAACACAATCCCAGGAAGGGCTGACCATTGTTTTCAGACAAATCATTAAATGACATTCATACTGTGAATGATATTTAGTGTACTGTCATAATAAAAAAAATCATAATTCAATATCATAATACATAAGAAGAATGAACGAATTTGCAACTGTGTACTTGTTATCGTCAGATCTTGGCAGAATGACTATGCCATAAAATGAGCTTTTCATTCAAGAATGTTCCTGACATTTCTTTAAAGACAACAGTAAGGACTGCAAGCTGACACCTGATAAGGATCATGTTGAAACAGATCTTTTTTTCTGAACTTTTTCTTGTGATATTCAAATACTCATGCTTAAAGAAGCCAGAATTTGTTTTGAACTGGCAGAACACAGATGATTAATTACAGTTCCTAGCAGATACAAAGAGCCCTTCTGACTATACCATGAATGAAAACATATTCCCACATCAAATAGGAAAATTACATCCACCTGGATGTGGAGCTGACTCTTCTCAGTACTTTCTTCTGTTTCTCCAACAGTTCTTCTTTCAGTGCTTCTTTGGCACTCCTGTGGAGAGATAAAGAAAGGAAGGGAAAAAATAAATCAGACTTCTTAGGAAGAAGTCATCAGTGCTATCACTTTCAGTTTTTCTGATCATGAGGGTAAAAAAATGCATTTAAAATAGGGTTAAAAAACATCACTCTGGTTGCAAAATTGAGCCCTCAGATATTAAGAATCACCAGAATGAAGATTAGTTGTGTCACTCTAAAGCATTCCCTTATATATTTGAGTAGTCTTTAATTGCATAAGACGAGTATTGCATAAGGAGTTTTCACAAGTTTAATGTTTCACTCAACACAGGAATGGACAATACTCATTACTTGGTTTTATCATTGGGGTACAAAGAAAAAGGAATAAGCAGCTGCATCAGACACCAAAATGGCTTTGTGTGCTGTGGAGAACTGAGGGCATGCTGGTGAAGAAGAGCACAGCTCATGCTTGCTTGCTTGCCAGCAGTCAGCCACTGCACAGACTGTGGCTTCATTTGGGTCCACTATGGACTTCCAGGAGAGAAGTTTCTGCTGTTTAGAGCTCTAGCAAATCACAGGAATTAATTTCCTCACTAGTGCAGGCAGTATTCTGCATGCCTCAGAGGTTAACTGGTCTTTCTCTTATCTTCTTATCTACTCTTCCCATATCCTACACGTCCTCAACTTGTGGTCATCTGGAGGTAATGTTGCAATTCACTGTCATGTTTGTCCTGATCATCAGACATCAGCTACACAAACCAAGAGGGATCAGGGGTACGCAAATATTAAGTTCCTGTGTCAAGAGTTAGGGCTGGGCTGGCCACTAAACGAATGATAGATGTTCTCTATTAACCCCTCTCCCCTCACAGAAGGGGAAGGGAAAGGGAAAAAGGGAGAAAGACTTAAAGACTGGGGAAAAGACCCTAAACCAGCCTTAATGAAACAGTAACAATAAAAATACAATAATAAGAAAATAATTAAATCTATACTGAACTTCCCCAGAGCTGGGACTGAACTCAGTGGCAGATGGGAGCTGGATTCAGGATCTCACACCCTGGGGTTGAAGGCAGAACAGATGGAGTGCTCCTCAGATACTGTCAATTGAAGAAGAGAGTTTGACCTTTGTGGTATCTCCACTTTATACTGAATATGACATCTATGGAAATTGAATTCCTTGTGGACCAAGTTTAGGTCACCTGAATTGTCTGCTCCTCCTTGCAAGTGCAACCTTTTCACTTACTTACAACCCTTCCACTTAGAGCACTCCAATGTGGCATGCAAGATTTAGCAGTGACTGTTTTCTAAAGGAGCAAGTATAAGCAAGAGTCCCTCTGCAACCCTTGGTACTAACTCTAACCATCAGTGTTATTGCTGCTAGAAGCAGATACTGTCTGTGAAAACATGCTGTTAGATGCAGAAAGTGCTATCACTGGGCAGAAACTGAGCTGAGAAGTCACATCACTGAATGGAGAATTGGTTCTGTTCTAGCTCAAACCAGGACAACATGAAAAGGCAGCAACAAGTGGGAAAACACCTTGAGCTCCGAGAGTACATAACCTCTAAATTAAAACTGGAAATAATGACAAATCTCTCTCCCCAGAGAAAGTAATAGCATGCATATATCCCAATCTCACTGGGACAGAATTCTAGGCCACCTGTGGTATGCAGGCTTCAGCGGTTTCAAATCAGCCAGCAGCTTACATTGGAAGGGACAAAAGTCAGGGCAGCTGACCATAGTTGGTTTGCAGGTGTATCCCAGACCATAAGTGTCACCCTGAGTGTAAAGTGGGAAGCTTGATGAAGACAGACTTTCCTCTTGTTGTTCCTTTTCCCCCTCTCCATTCCTGGAGGGACTTGCTTACCAGTCTGCTTCTGAAGACTGCTTTCCTGTTTATTGTGACCACTATACATTCTTCAAGCCTGAGTACAGCTTTGTATACTTTATAGTGACATTAGTAGCAGTATTAGTTTTGATGTTGCATTATATCTGTTTTCATTTCAACCTCTCTTCATCCAAGTCTCACTTCCTGGAAGCAGAGAATTCACTGGGTGATAGAGCAACTGCTATAGATTAGCCCCAGATACAGGCTAAATGTAGCCAATATAAAAGGAAAACTAAATCAAAAGAAACTGTACAAGAGAAATGAAAAGCAAGAAACAATTAGCCTGAGCTTAGTCATTATGAGGTGGTCAAAGCTGCTATTTGAAAAACACTGTATCTCATCTCAATCTTGGGTGATTTTCTGAATCTTGTAAAAGTAAACATATCTTTCATGACTACAGGGAGTGTGGATATGCTACCACAGATGGATCCCAAGTCTTACAGATGTTTTCTTACTAGATCATTCTTTTATCACAAGGAAGGGCAAAATGGACTCAGGGAACGTGAAAGGAAGATAGACTCATGGAGCCAGGCATTGCGGAGCCCCCTGGTGGAGGAAGGAGACCTAAGAAACAGGGGAACAAGTTTGCTGATGATATGAAACTGGGAGGAGTTGCTGACACAACTGAAGCTTGTGCTGCCATCCAACGAGATCTGGACAGGCTGGAGAGCTGGGCAAAGGCAAACCTCGTGAAGTTCAATAAGGACAAGTGTAGAGTCTTGCACCTGGGGAGAAATAACACTAAGGCACCAGTACAGATATGGGGTCATCCTGCTGGAAAGCAGCTCCAAAGACCTTGGAGTCCTAGTGAACAATAAGTTATCTATGGGACAGCAATGTGCCCTTGTGGCCAAGATGGCCAATGGTATCCTGGGGTGCATCAAGAAAAGTGCGTCTAGTAGTTCTAAGAAGGTTCTCCCCTCCCCGTACTCTGCCCTGGTGAGACTGTCCTGCTGGGGCAAAATGGACCCTGAGCACTTGCTTGCAGTGCTAATACTCTGTCTGTTTGGCTGGGTTTCAGATTTCTCTCCTGCCAGTGGTCCATTTTGCCTCGAGGAGCAATTGAAGCGGTTTTGCTCTGGAGGGGTTTATGCTCCTCCTCCTCTGGTGGGTGTTGCAGGCTAGCCCCGGGGGACACGTGACTCTCTCCCAGGCTTTGTTCGTTTTCGGCAGCATGTCCAGG
>WBNM01028065.1:127734-153154 GCA_013399055.1 Ramphastos sulfuratus
AGAGAGTTGGGGCTCTGCAGCCTGGAGAAGAGAAGGCTTTGAGGAGACCTTATAGTAGCCTTCCAGTATCTGAAGGGGGCCTACAGGAAGGCTGGGGAGGGACTATTTATAAGATCTTGCCATGACAGGACAAGGGGCAATGGGTTTAAACTGGCAGAGGGGAGATTTAGACTATATGTTAGGAGGAAGTTCTTTACAGTGAGGGTGGTGAGGCACTGGAACAGGTTGCCCAGGGAGGTTGTAGCTGCTCCCTCCCTGGAGGTGTTCAGGGCCAGGTTGGACGAGGCCTTGCATAACCTGTGCTAGTGGAAGGTGTCCCTGCCTATGGCAGGGGGTTGGAACTAGATGATCCTTGAGGTCTCCTTCCAACCTTACCATTCTATGATTCTATGTTCCTGTGTGGCCTGCCCTAGGTGCACCTGCTTTGGCAGGGGGATTGGACCCAATGATCTCTGGAGGTCCCTTCCAACCCGTAGCATTCTGTGATTTAATCTACAACTGCATCAGAAGGCAGCTGCCACTTATTTTTGCTTGTGATCCTACAACAGTTTTTCACCATAGGCTTTTTATGTCTAGACACCAAAGGCTCCACACTATTCACAAAGGGAGCACACACACTGCAGAGCTCTCTGTAAATAGCTGCAGATTTCCTCTGCTCTTCCCACCTTAGACTGCAAAAAGTATGCCAAATCCACAGTGAATAATGCTCAGAGATAAACTGATGGCAATCACATCTTTCTGATACATTCTTGGATTTTTAAAGGTTAGTCTTTTGGTAATTCAGGAACACTAATAACTAATTGTATTGTGTCTAGCTCAGATTACAGCTGAGGATGGATCTTGTGGGCTATTGGAGGGAAAGCACTGCATTGCTTTTATTGTGGGAAGCATTCTCTAAGCCATTGGAGATGGCTGAAAGGGATTGCACCTGGTTAGGAAGGAAATTACAACTATAATTATTAGTTGCTGTCTCACCTTGAGCCAGGCAAGCCAATCACATTCCTCTTACCAGCTGCCCCCTGCTGGAAGAAGGTTCTGCAAAATAGCCCCAGGCAGGAAAACCCTAGTTCTGGTGGCCTGGTGAGGGCCACAGGTGACTTTTGCATTTCTCCTTCATTTCTCTGGCCAGCCCTGCCCCTCCACCTCCCTGGAGGTCACACTTCGCATGATCTTCCTCTCTAGGGAAACACTCAAGAGGTTAGTGGGAATTACATGCCTTGTGTTTGCTGCTGCAAAGCAGAAGGGGGAAAAACAGTGTCGCTTTCTGTTGACCTGTCACAGCACATGCCTCCAGTCTTGGTTCTTCAACCTGTCTGTATCAGAGAGTACTGTAAGTCTCTGGGGGTAGGAATGGTCTTAGGCTTGTCCAGTGTGGAGCTGTCACCACAATGGTACCAAAGGTGTTGTGCTCCTGGAGAAATTGCAAGGACTAAGACCTGAACAGGTTTTGATGCCTGAGGCTGCTGTGCAGCACCACAGCTCCTGTCCTGTATCCTAGTAGTGCTATGTCCTGCACCACAACAAAGCACCAGAGTGTTCTGGGAGCTGGTGTCCTGCACCCACTTATACATCTACACCAGAAAGGTATAAAAGTAGCACTGCATCTCCTCCCTGTGTGAACGGTATGGAACCACTTTGCGGTAAAGACATAAGAAGCCTCTGGTGAAAAATTCACTTGTGGTAGGATCACAAGTGAAAAAGTAGCACAGTGGTCATATGGTACCACACAAGTGGACAAGCAGAACCATGGGAAGCCAAGAGGTCAGACAACAAGTGGGGAGTGTGAGAGGGAGGGTCAGATGCAGGCTGCAGTAACCTCTGTGTTCTTGGCCACTCTCCAGTCTCTTCGCACCACACATATTTGTGTGCACGATGAGTATTCTTGCAGTCTTTGAATGCAGGCCAGGTAATAAGTTCAAAACTCTTCATTAAAACATAAACTGGTCCTTGACTGCCCCAATCAAACACAGACATATCCCTGGGCTACATGATTGCCCTTCCTGTCCAGACAGAGTTAATAACAGTGTACCAGAGCCAATTCCCCTTGGAAGGAACCGCTTTGTATCACACATGTTGGGGATCAGCAGGGACACTCTCTGCACTTGGCCTAATTAACTGTAATGGAGGGGGAGAGCAAAATCCAAGCCCTGTGCTTGGGCTCTCCTTCGAATTTAATACAAACAATTTCAGACTGACCTGCTGACCTCTCCACTCAAAAGCACTGATGCCTTACAGTCTCTGGATCTTGTAATAGTTCCCTGGGTCCTTTCACATGCCTCCCCCCAAACACATGAATCTTGGTTGGCGGGGGTGTAGGTAGGGCTTTGTTTTCTTTCCCAATGGTTTTATAGGGCTGCTTTTCTTCACTCTCTGCATTTGGAGGCACTGGGCATCCCTGGGGTTGTTTGTGCCTTGAGAGTTTCAATGAGAGAGATTTATCATAGAGATAAAACAATACTCTTTCACATCACAGACTCTGATGATGTTTTTTTTTCAGCAGTAATTTCTTCATGCTTTAAGTTGTATTGGAATACTTTGCATAGAAAAATTATTTCTAGTACATCTTTTTTTCATAAAGGCTTTTGGTAAACCTCTCTTGAAATTTTAAACACATACAAAGTATATCAGGAAAAAAGTAAACCTATACTTGTCTTCCAAGTTTTCTACATGCCTAAAAGTGGAATAAGAATGTTCAGATTTGGTTCTTTCAAGAGCTTTACAACTATATTATAATGTGATAAAGACATTTAATGGTTTGCCTTATTTCAGTCTTTCATATTGGAAATGTTTTAAGTAAGCTGTTCCCAGGTATTGGCACAAGGTTTTTTAAAACTACACACATGATTCTGTAATTATCTGTAAATATCTATAACATAATTCTGTAGTTATCAACAAAATTCCCTGGTACATAAAGCCTCTAGACCACAAACATGGCAAGAGTACTGCAAAAGGAAAGCACATTTTTCACCACACATGCACCAAAGGGCATGACTCAGTTTCCCTTCAGTCTTTGGGAGAACAAAGAAGCCTGGCTTGCAATCCAAGCAATAAAATAGACTCAAGTCCCACACTCACAGCACCACCACAATGAGCCCTTCATTAGCTAGTACTTCCCATCAGACCGTTAAAGGGGATACAGGTTTACCAAGCAGCTAATCTTCTGGTATGAAAAGTTTCCAACAAAGACATTTTTCCAGGGAGTCTGGGCACTTCCACATTACCAAGAAGTGAATAGACAAAGTAGTTCAGGAAATGTGCCAAACTGTAGCTCATGCATTGAAATACAAAGCCCTCCAGTCTTCAGAAAGCCAAAGTAAAAATACAGTACTGTTTGGAGTTGTTTCTTGTCATCATAGATACTTTCTCCTCACTTTCTTTCATGTTATTTCATGAATAGTTTTCTAACTATAAAATATGCACACATTTGCCTTTTAAATTTCACTTGCAAATATAAATCAGTCTCTGCACTGCCTTATCCCATTCTCCATGTGAGACAGATATTTCCTTTCTCTGCTGTGGGCCTCTCTTGGATATATGCCACTTTTTTTACTATCAGTCCCTAAGTGTCTGTAACACTACTGACTGCTACCCCTTCATTTCCCCAGGAGTTTGGTTTATTTTGTTATTTAACAGGCCAACAATTGGATCTTTTCCTTTTGGGGTCTATTTTAAGAAGGGTTTGTTTAATCAGATGTAATTAAGCATTTTAAGATCTGAGATAAGCATTCTTCCTTTAGAATTGTAAAATCAATGTATATTATTTGGTTTGGGTAAAGAATTTCAGAATTAGCACGAAAGCATGAAATAAGGGCTATGGAAACAGCTTTTCTTTTTGAAAGAAGGACACAGTAAAACAAATTCAGGGTGATTGAAGAACCAGTTCACAAGGACAGAGAAGCCGTAGGTGGGCAGGTTTGAGTATGGAAGGTGTATATAATCCTTAGCACAAAATGGAGCTCTTGTTTACCACCCTTGTCCACCTTCCTTGCAACTAGTGAAGGCAGCAGGAGGAGGGCATAGCATGTGTTGTACCTTCTCCCAAAAGAGAGCAATACACTTCAGAATACCAGAAGTACTTCTGACTATTCCTGAATTATCCATCTACCCCTTTGTTTTTCTTCATTCCAAGGGAATATTAAGGTACTGTGAACTTCACCGGGAGCACCCGGCCCTCGGTTTCACATGTATGGTGGGGCAGCAAAAGGGAGCTTGTTGGGAGGAAGATAGCTGGTATAACCCAGTGCTGAAACCCCTCGAGACAGAACTAGGCTGACACCTGATGGTTCAAGTTCACAGAGAATTACACTACTGCTCACGGTTTGTGGATAGACAATTCCACTGCCTATGGCAGTCACTTTAAAGAAGGAGCTTTCATGTCAACACTCCTCAGATCTATTCTCTTTATATTCCAGCAGAATTGGGCAGATCATTAACTCAGCTCAGAAAGTCACTAGAGGTGTCACTGAATTGGTTTCCTCTGCAACAGGCCAGCCACTCCGTGCTGGCATCCAACAGAGGGCAAGTGGCCTCTGGTCCAGCCTCCACACTGACCAGGAACCCCTCTCCTGACACTGCTTTCATGCTTCCCATTTTCTTTAAACACAGCTGAGCAAATAAGACTTTGACCTGGGCTGGGGCTAGGGGAATAGCAGGAACCTGCCAGCATTACCTGAGGCAGGTAGAGAAAGAGGAACCAAATATCAAGATTCCCTCCAACTCAGGCTTCTGGAACAACTCTACTCAATCAACATAGCCCATTTCCTTTCCAAAGAACATTTTTGGGAGATAAAGGTTGCAAATTTTTTTTTTTTCCCTAAAGTCAGTAAGACTTTTAGTGAAAGTGTAACAATGAGATCTGCTTGAAGGCTTAGGTACCAAAGGTCTGTGATCTCTACATGACGCACAGAAGGCTTCTGTGCTGAGCAGCCAACTAAAATATGATGCTAGTGGTGCCAGGAATCACAGCTACTTTGCCAAAAACACTCCAGTTTGTGGGGAAAGATTGTGCCACTCTGCTTTTGTAGCAGTATTATTGACCTCTAGACTGAAACTGACCCATCATCTTGATGAATACTTCCTAGCATGCCTGTGTGTATACAAGCACTGTCTTAGAGTTTGCTGCACTATGCCCACAGTGAGAAAGGACTGCCACCTCTTGTTAACAAAGAATGGCCAGGACAGTGCTCTATAGTGGCATCCAACCTGCCACCTTGGAGGCACTCAACTAGAGTGCTCTTGTGTCCGTGGGAATCTACCACGTCCACCACTAATGGTTAGGGTTGACCTTACCACCTTGACCATAAACACATGTCTGTTTCTAGTCTGTCCATCTATTTTCCAGAGTCTTATCAATTCAGGTGAGTTTCACAAACCCAGGTGAAACACAGAGTACTGAACCTTGAACTGATAACTCCCAAACCATTACACACAGGTACAGATGATCAGTTTTCAAATATCTGAGATGTCTCTGCCTCTTGAAGGAGATATACAAAACTGTACTACTACTTTGTCTAAACTTACTACAGCAGAGAGTAAACCAAATATCTCAGGCTGGTTGAGAACAACCCACAGCGCAATCAATCTTTTCCTTAAAAGTCCAAGGCAAATAAGCAAGACTTGGGTCTCAATTCTTCTACAAGATTCTCTATTTAAGAAAGAAAAATGCAAATAAATCACTTTGAAGATCTAAGGACTGTGGGCAAATAATGTAAAATAAGCCTTACTATTCGAGCAGGATGATTTCTGCAGCCTTTAAAGCTATGTGAATTTGAACAGTTGCCATTTGGGGCTCCTCTTCTTGTTTATTTGTCACAATAAACTAACTGAACAAAAGACATTTTATCTTTTTCTCTTTGGGACTAAATGAATGGACAACCCTCATTTGCATTTGGCAGCCTCACACAGACTATTCACTAGTCTTGACAGATACTGCATATAATGATCTCTTTTTGTTCAGCTCCACTGTCCAAATGTTGAAAGTGTCTTTGCACATTATACTCTGTTACTAAAATTAAAAAGCTGAACTTAAACTAATGTTCTGCACCTACACACTATCTCTGCTCTGCTGAACAACAGATCACTCCCCAAGTGGCAGAACTTATGTAGCCTGGTTTTCTACAGACTTTTGTCCCCTAATTTATCCTCTACTCCTGAAATTAGCTCTGTTCCCACCCATACTCCTTACACATTGCCCTGTAAACACATAAATGTTGACTGTACAGATGGGGTTTATCAATAAACACACAGTAAGAGTACTAATTTGAGCAATTACTAAACTAACAGTACTCATGTAACTTCCAGGAAGCTGTAGTACTTATATATCTCCTATAAATTTGGTTTTAAACTATCACTAGTCTCAAAAGTCACATGCAGGGAAACAGACACATGTAGATATGCTTTGCCTCATTCCTTTAGGAATTAGTTTCTTGAGTTCTTCGGGACTGCAAAAGACAGTCAGCTGCCATTTTAGAAGTTACGAGTGTTTAGTCTGACTAGGTACAATTGCATTTCCTTATTGCCCATTTCGGGGTAGTTAGGACTCCCAATAACCTTTCCTTGCTTCCCTGAATGAAAGGTATAGACCAGTTTTAGTCTTAAAGTGAGAGTGAAGCTGACAATCTAGAGTCACTGGGGCAAGAAACAGAACCTGTAGCATCCATCTGCAGTGCAGCCATACTCCTCAGCAGCCTGACCTGCAATGAACCCTGCCACCTAAATCTAAAGCTAGTGGACAAAGTTTGGTTTGAAATCGTGCTGGATCAAGTAAAGCACTTGATGGGGGCACAAATTCCCCAGGGGCCTGTTCACTTTGTGTCCTGGAAGAAGGCAAGAACTAAGTTCAGGAAACAAGAATTACAAGACTCCCAAGTTTGTACAGTGTTGAGGGGATGAGAGATGTCTCTAAACCGTGCACTTGGTCCTCACTAAAGGGTGGAAAGATGAACAATTTGGGCCTCCATACTGTAGAACAACTGAGTATGCTGCAAACTCCAGAGAGTGAGAAAACCATCACCAGAAGCAGATGTCTCCAATGAGGGACATATCTTTATGAACATCTCTTAATATAGTGCTTAGCACGGGCACAGAGATGTCAACGCTAGTGTAAAATGGAGATACTAAAATGCACTTTACCTCCAAGCTAAGCTAGGAAGAGTGAACTCACATTCACCCTGAACAAAAGCTACTGTTCACATAACCTGCAACAAGAAATAGTTCACAATGACTGAAGGAAGCCAGAGCACCAATACATAAAGGAAGTATCCCGTGCTTCCCTTAGGCTAACTCCTTGTCCACAAGCTCAGAGGTTTACAAGTCAGTGTCTGTAGTAAGTGATGCTCTACACTAAGCAGGGAAAGAAGACACTGAACAGAAACAGTTACAACACACACACAAAAAAAAAACCAGAAAGAGGCTACAGTGCTGCAAGCTCAAATATCACGCTGTAAACAGAGACTTACTGTCAAGCACAGCTGTGTTACACTTACTGCTTTGAATGGATGCCAAGGCTAAGCCTCAGTTTGAGCCAAACTCAGCTGAAAGTCATAGGAAATAACATTGTGGGTTGATTTAAAATTTTGTGATTCATTCTTAAAATAAAGAAGGACAGGCATTATATGTGTTCATTATTTGCATTAAGTTCCTTGCTTTGTCTCAGAGTTTCTGAATGAACTTAAGCAAAACATTCACCCCTCAGCCTCTTTTTTACTACACCACAAAAGGTACTGAAATACTGAAATCACGGACAAGGCACTCAGATACTGTGGTGATAAATTCTACACACACACACAAAATTCCATAAAAAAAACCCCATTGCAGTAATATTTAAAGACAATTCTGTCCTGACTCTCTATAAATTATGTCTTCTTCTGAAAGAATTCCTCTTCCAAGCACTTCTGTCTTTTGTTACTCATCATTAAAATATTTAGCATTTGCAATAAATTCTAACAAATTCTTTTTTTTATCATTTACTACTTCTTTGCAAAAGGTGTAGTCATCCTCTAAGTACTTCTTTACAATAAAAGTTAACATAAGTTATCAGAAAGCTAATGATGAATTTATCATACAGCAATACCATGTTTAATTTGCTTGGCCAATGACAGAAACGCTTTCTCTTGACTGCAGAACATATATCTGAGACATATAAGCATTGCATGCGACAATGTCACCTGTCATGTACCAACACATATCACA
The DNA here is from genome assembly GCA_013399055.1 of Ramphastos sulfuratus. NCBI lineage: Eukaryota > Metazoa > Chordata > Aves > Piciformes > Ramphastidae > Ramphastos > Ramphastos sulfuratus. The sequence continues at coordinate 135,925 of WBNM01028065.1, forward strand.
TGTACTCTTTCTACAGCAGCCTATGAAGTACCAGAATGAAAGTAAGTCCTAACTGCAGACAGATGAATCCAGATTCTGTCTTTGCTTTCAGAGCTTGTACCGGCAGCAAATGGAGAATAACCAACATGATATTTCATCAGTTCAGGAGAAAATACTTAGCACCAGTTCAAAATGAAAGGCAACAGAGATCTGTAGCACCTTTGTAATCATGACTTAGGTGACAAACACACAAGACTGATTGCTTACCGAGTCTTTTAAATGGTATTTAATCAAAGACAAAAAAAAAAAAAAAAAAAAAAAAAAAAAAAAAAAAAAAAACAAAAAAAAAAAACAAAAACCAAAACACCAAAACAAAACAAAAACCCAAACCCAGAAGACAGTATTTGATGATGCAGGGTAAAAGCACACCTTTAGATAATAGAAATATATTTCATTTCTAATGTGAAATGCTGCCTTTTGCACAAACATTTCCCACAGCCCGCTGCCCAGGGGCAAGGATTACAGTAAATATCTTCTGGGTCCTTTTCAAGGTAAGCATAAAGTCTGAACTGGCTTACCTGCTACAGAAAGCTGCTGGACCTTCCATACAGTTCTGGATGCTGTAGTTTTATTACTTCCAGACAGTAGCATATTCAGGTTTTTTATTAAGTCCTCTAATAAATTAAGGTACATACAGGTTCAGTGATCATAGCTATCTCCAGTATGAGCAGACTAATAGGTTCAGATCCACACTAAAAAAGTCTGAAAATTCTGTGGTCTATTAACCATACAAATCTATGCTCCTAAAGGGAGGGATTTTCAAAAATGCAAGAATAGCATTGCCACCAGAAGTCTTCTTGATCTTTCAAAGTTTTATTCTACACTAATGAATTCCAAAGGATATTTCATTTACTACTATGCAAGTATGAGAAGTCATGCTCTGCACCTGCCACTTGTGGAGGTCAGTCCTCCCAGGCACCCAGTGACAGAACAAGAGGACGTAGTCTCAAACTGCACCAGGGCAGGTTTAGGCTGGACATTAGGAAGAAATTCTTCATGGAAAGATTGATCACCCATTGGAATGGGCTCCCCAGGGAGGTGGTGGAGTCACCATCCATAGAGGTGTTTAAAAGGAGGCTGGATGAGGCCTTTAGTGCCATGGTTTAATTAATTAGAAGGGTTAGGTGATAGGTTGGACTCAATGATCCTAGAGGTCTTTTCCAACCTGGTTAATTCTGTGAATACAGTTATTTTGACTTCATGACCACACTGCTATGAGATTTTACAACAGTCTTTACACAGTTAATCTCTGTGTCCTATGTTTGCTGCCAAGACAGAAACACATACTCTTTTTCCTCCAAAAATTATGCTTGAGACAAATCCAGATTTCTCATATTCAATATAATATATGCTCAGAACATCATTATTTATACAAGATCTTTCTTTCCTATTCCTTTAAATGTCATTGAGCAGCTAGAAAGCATAATCTGCACAGTGAAAATCCAGAAGGAAAAACATGAACATACTCTGGTTAAATTTCACTTGCCAAACACAAAAGATGCCTTCAGAAGTATTTCACTTTGGAATTTTTTCACAATGTTTCACAAAGAGGTCACTGCACCCCTGAGGGGACTCTGCTTCCCTGAGAACTTACCACATCCCAAAATGCAAGTGCTACAAACACTGAGAAAAAGAGACAGAGAGAAGAGATGTTTGTGCTACGTCAGACAGATTTGCTGGTGGTAACTCACAACATACTAACTTACTTCACTCCATGCATTGCAACTGCTAAAAAACACATTCAATTGAGTTTTCCCATTGAGACTGAAAGGATGGGGTAACATCAATATAAATAGGACAGGAAGAGTTCTGCCTAGTAGAGGAATGGGAACAGTGTACTCTGTTAATAATTGCTTTGTAATGCACTGATAATATTCTCTGCCCAAGGCATAGTATTAGTCCTTCACCTCATCCTTTAGATACATCTCGGGTATGTTAAAGACAGATGAAAGCCAACCTGGATGTAGAGGATGTCTGTTCCAAGTTTATTGTATCTCAGGAATTCTCTCCCTTGAGTAGCAACAGAATCTTCTGCAGAAAACAGCCAAAGCACAGATTGATGCCAGTGGCCTGATAACTGGCACCAGAAAGGAGGCACTTCCTGACAAACAGGATGGCATGTGGAGTCCCTCTTCTCCCATGCCGGGGACAGCTGCCTCTCTGTCAGCTGAGGAACTGTCTACCCATTGTCGACTTTAACTCTTGATTGACACTTCAGCAAACTTTCTGTGGCAGTCAGACAGATCCATTGTATCACACATCTCAGTGGGGAAAACAGGAACTGAAAGGAAACTCCGTTGGTTAAACAAACCCCAGATAATGCCAGCCTGCCATTTTTTACATCCCTGTCGTCATCACTCCAGTATGTACTAACGAGTGAACAAGATCAAATTGCTGGCAATGGTCCCAGAGCTGGCTCCTGAACTAGCCCTTAGAGACACAACCTAAATCATTAGCACCTGACAAAACACGGACCACTCTGTGAGCTGAACCAAGGTGCACCAGTACAAGGTGCTAACATCTCCTTCCATCAGCTGTGAATACTACCATCCACTACAGCAATCTCACAGCATTAATGTATTCTCTGGCTTTCCATTTCTGACTATCATAGCACTTTGTATAAAATCAGAAGCAGATGGCAAGTCTGCACTCCATGCAGCAATAGCTCCTCCTTTAGTGTTTAGGGCAGGAGAAGAAAAGATGCTCACCTTCACTGAGTTAATAACTTCCACTGTGCTCTACTCCCTGTTTGACTCTACTCCCATTCAGACAGAAGCATCTAGCTTGAATTTAGTGATGCCTTAAATCCAAACCACGAAGAGACAAGCAGGATAAAGCTTGAGCACCGTTGACTTTTAATCCCCTTATTATGAAAAGTATCTGGACACTCAATTCTGCTAATGAAGTCAATCTGCAAGGTAGCATTGCAGTTTCTGCAGTTTGGAGAGAACACTAACTTGAACTGAGTAGTAGAGTGGAGATAAATATTGTATTCTATGCCAAGTGCCTTTCTTCTACCCATCTGTCTCTCAGATCCAGCTGCCTGCTTCCATCCTTTGATCCCTCAGACCTTGCCTTTTGGACCTGTAATCTCTGCTGTGACTGTTCATGCTGTACTTGCAATTAAAATAACAAAAGTAAACTAACCAAAGCAATTGCTTTAGTAAGTGTTTTTTTATCAGTTTATAGATCTGGCAGCTGCTCTAAATACTGAGTGGTTAGACTAGCATATTTATCTTACACTGTTGATGACTGAATACACACTTAAGAGAAGAATTCACATTTAAATGGACAGAATTTGCTATGATTTTTGCCAAACTGACTTCATTGTAATGGGCAGGTTTTGTCCTACACAAATCTCACTGGCCCCCCTTCTTGTGTTAAAAGAATTCAGTGTATACTGTGTGGATACACTCTTGAGCACAGGAGCCAGCACATGAGAGCTTGCAACGCGTTTTAACTTCTTGAGCTTCCCGGTTCATTTGCTCGTGAATAGCACAGAGTACGACACCACGGCTTTCTGCTTCTGTGCAAGAGGTCAGACAGGTCAGCTACAATCAGACAGGTCAGCTACAACTGGTAAAAATGTGGGAGTTTTTTCTTAGGTCACAGGAGACCAAGGCTCACTGTAACTAATGCAATCTGCCTATATCAAATAGAACACTTCAAGTGCCAGTTGCAATAATTAGAAATATCCCAGAAATTAAAAGTAAAAACCTGGTATAAGAAAAAACTGTCGGTGGGAAAATGACTTTCTTTCCCAAGGCTGTTTTGACATCTGATGACGAACTGTTCAGAACCTGAAAGGGAACCTCATTTCCATCCCTGTACTCTGTACTCTTGAAAGCCTGGGATAGGGGGTGGAGGTGGTAAAGAGAAGAGACTGAAAAACAGCACGCACAGGGGGAGTAACCTTCCAGAGGTAATCAATGGCTTCCTAATGAGCAGCCAACTCTACTGAATATTGATTAGCTAGCGCTGGCAAGGCTCTGCTCTGAGGAGGTCAGCACTCATGCCAGCTGTCTTGTGCAAACACAATGGAGGCCTCAGCAAAAGGCAAATTGCGAATGGCAGGTTTTATACAAGATGCACCATTCAGGCCACAACGCTGGCAAGCACAAAGCATCCCCAGTCCTGCTACCGTTTGTTACTACACACTGTTCTGAAATGCTGTCACAGGTTTGCCCTAATAAAATTCAAGATTTTCACTTGCAGATATGGATGAAACCATGAGCTGCTGCAAGTTCTTCTTCCCTATAGACCTGACAGACATGAAATGGGGCACTGTCACAGACATTCACCCTCAGAAGCTTTGTCCGACTCTGCACCTCAGTACAAGCAGGGTATGGGTATACATTTCAAGGCAGTGCTGTATGCTGATACCAAACTAGACCAGCTCTAAGCAGATGATAGACAGGTGAAGCAGTACAGCTCCCTTAGTACAATACCCCTCTCACAGTATTCTCTGCTCCTACTGTCCCATTCAATAAATAGAGTTTCAGGGGCTTAGTGTATTTATTTTTTTTTTTATATAAATAGTTAGATACTAATTTTACTATTACAGGCATTGGTAAATATACACTGAATTTAGACTGCTTCAGGAAATCAGCTATTAGTGACTGAAAGTTTATCCTACCTGTTTTGGAAGCAGAGAGTCCTTTCTTTTAGGCTTTCCGAGGAAAAAGAAATTGTGACAGTCACGAAAAAGAGATCTGGAAACTGTGTTCCTTGAAAGAAAAAAAAATACAAAGAAAAGAAAGAAATTCCAGTTCCTGACTGCTGTAACTCATCTGACTTCAGTGGGACTGTCCCAGGGTGGATTCGTCCCCCTGTCTTTGCCAAAAAGAGAACAACAGGAGCCAGCCAAAGGCATCTGCTTTTGCATTTCCTCAGTGAATCCGTTCATTATACTCTCATGATAGAGAAGCTGTAAACAAAGGCACTTCATGATGTTGCTTTGTGCTATCCATAATTACACTGTATGTACTCCATCAGTACACATGCTTCAGGGCACATTGCAAAAGCTTTTTGTGTTTTCAGGACTCGTTCTGAGAGGGTGGGTTAAATGAAGAGAGGGAAAATCAGTTAAAACAGAAAAGGAAACTCTAACAGTTAGAGAGGAGATCAGCATGAGAGGTAGGAGAGAAGGCTTTATATACACACACTGCCAAAAAAAAGGAAAAAAAAAAAGACTCTAGTACAACTCCAGTATAGCAGTAGTCCAGTCAGTTTGCATGCTTTAATAGTTTCCCATACCCTATAAGATTACAAGCCCTCTAAAACAGTAATCATGTTTATAAAGTGCTACCAGATGGCAGCCTCAGTCTGGACGGAGACAGAGAATTTTGTAAAACGAAAAATTCTGTTTGGAAGCTCTCTGAGGCTAACTTCATATAAATGGTCTGACTGTGCTCTGACTTCAGACTGATTTAAGTCAGGTGCAACTCCCTTATTTAGGAGCATCTGGAAATTCTAGGATCACACCATAAATTAGTCCAAAACCCTTAACTGCCTAGCAAATGAGCTTAAAGTGATTGTCGGTATAGAGTACAAGTCCTTTTGCCTTTGAAAAGACTTTCAGGTTATCTTGCAAGCATTTACTGCTCTCACTAATGCTGTCTTGGATATAAAGAAGTCCAGCAAGAATATTACAGTTCTGCTGAGAGCTTTGCTTTCCAAGGTCCAGAATCTGCCATCAGAATATGTATAATCCACACTCTATTTAGAAGAATTTGAGTTTGAAAAGAACATGGAAAGAAAAGTCCTCACATAGCCGCACAGAGGGACAGCCGAGGCAGAGGGCTGAAAGCCAAGACTGGTCTGAGAAGAGAAGCACAGACAGGCAGCAAGCAAGCTTACCTGTATGCACATTTCCTTTTCTGTATGTCTAAGGACTCATTAGCTTCACAGAAACTATGATGTGTAAGATGAGGAAGAAGATCCCCGGCTACAGAAACATTGTAGGCTATGCATAATTCTTAAACTCACAGGAGTAAAATCCCTCCAGGCCAAAAACCTTTACTTAAGTAATGATAACAGCACATTCTTAAAGATTTTCCAAGGCTAAATGAAAAGCTGTTTTCTATTTTTAAGATAAGTTATAAAATAATATGAAAGACTTCTGAAAATTGATCATGGTCCTGTCAGTGGTAGCAATTCCAAGTTTAAATTCACAGACCACATTATGTGCCTTTGTTTATTAGTCTGGTATATATTATCTATAGCCCTTTGCTACTCACCACAAATGATGGCAGCTTTGAACATTCCCAGCAGCAAGTGCCCCACTGTTTCCTTGGATGAATTCATGTTCTTCTCAATGAGGTACTTCCCAGCAGACCAACATGTCTGTTTCTATGCTGCTTGTGGGACTGGGCTCTGAAACATGGTTCTTCAAGTGGAAATTAACTAGGGAAACCTAATGGTTTTCAGATGTGCACTCTTTGACTCACTACACAGTGCATCCCACTAAGAGCTCTGCTGCTACAGGTGTGTGCATAGCAGGAAGAAACGGATTTACAGACAAGTACAGTTGCAGGTTGGAACTGCTCAAGGCATGAGCACCACCAAAATAAGTATTAAAAGCCGAAAACAGTTGCAAAAGCTTCTTAGCAACGTCTTACATTTTTATTGTAGAGCCCTAAAAATACTCTGAAGAGTCAAATCTTCCATTAATTTTAGAATTTAATTTCTGGGTTGGAAAGGACCTCCAAAGATCACCAAGCCCAACTGTCTCAGCAGTAAGTAGGGGCAATCTCAACTAGATCAGGTTGCCCAGAGCTCTACTGATGCTTTTTAATTTGCAATTTGGAGATGTCACTCAAATTTCAGTTCTTCTCTTGTGCTAACAAGCAGGCCTTCTGCTCCTCCATCTGCAGTTTGTCTGTAATGCAGAGATACCTACAGGCCACTTCCCAGATTGGAGACTTGCTCACTTTCTAGTGAGAGTAAGCAAGTATTCCCTTAAGATGAAGAAGTGATGCAGAGATGAAGCAGTTTATCCAAGGCCCTACTGGGATCATCAAGTAGAACACAGACCTTCAGTGTCTTCACACAGGTTTGTACACATTTCTCAGTCTGAAAGGGATGAAATCTCCTACAATGGAAACGTAGAGCTGGTTTGAACATATACAATAACATAGTGTTGCTGGGACGTACATCAACCCATAGCAGAAGTTTCTGGAGATGAGGGTTTTCAGAAACATTGGCTGCATCCAGGCTGCTGTTCTCCTGAGAATCCATGTTAGGATTCCAACACAAACAAACACCAATCCTGCACAGGATTTCTGAACATAAGACAATGAAGCCAGTAGTGCCATTCTTTTAGGGCTGACAGATACTTGGAAGCAAACAGGACAATAAAGCACACATGCCAATGAAAGCAAAAGTGTATGCTGAGCCTTGATTTCAGTAAGACTGGAAATAGAACGAGATCATACTTAGATAATTTTTATTACTGTTACCATGTGTTTCCATCCTCACCTTTCTAACAGGCATCCTCAAGCAAGCGAAGACACTCTAAAGTGCACTGATGTGCTGCAACAAACAGCTGCAATTCAACAAGCGGTTGTCTTCTCCTAGCAGAGAGGCAAACCAAGGTTTTCTGGACAGTGTGAAACATTCCACCATTAATGATGACTAAAGGTCCCAAGGGGTCTTGTATGCAGAGTTGGGAGCCTTTCACTGCTTAGTGCAGCTAAAACACAGGGGGTTGAGTTTTTTTTCTTGCTGATGTTAGTCCCCTTACACTCTCTCTCTCTGCTGGGTATCCCGGCTGGTTATGTGTGAGATGTGAAATGAAAGCCTGCACTTTTCATCTGAATACTTCTATGTTCATGCCAGTTTGAATTTTTATTTGGACGAAGCAGCTATTATAATCAGTGACTTCACCCAAGCTCTAAAATGCTTATTGATGATTGACAATTACAAGGATGAAAGATTAATTGTTTGAGACCTTTCCACTGCAAATTGATTTTTCACATCAGAGCCTTGTGCAGTCACTTGCTTCCAGGAGCTGGGACTTTAAGGGGAAAAAAATTCAAACCTGAAAATTTCAACTGCCAACTTTATGAAAATTCTTTTCTCCTGAGCATTGATATTAATATTTATTCCACATTCTAGTATATCACACACATGCTTCTCACCACACCTTAAGCAAGGAGAGACTGGCTACCATACTGTACTAGGGCTGGCCATTTTGCTAATAGGGTTATAGCAAATACTACCAAACTCCTACTTATTCATATAGAAACAGCATTAATCCCTTCTACCTGTTCCGCTTCATAACTTTCTGTCTGAACACAAAAGGTATCTGTCTGCTTTGGCAGCAGAGAAACACTGAAAAATGTTTCCAAATCTTAGGAGGCACTTCCCCCCACTGTTCTTTTCAGTTGCCTCTGCAGGAAAACACAGAGTATAACAAAGACTATGACATTCTCTCTCACATAATTAATACAAGGCATTTAGAGTGCTTTCTGGGGAATAACATCTAATATAATTACCAGGAAAAAATGAAAAAAAATACAGACTCATATAATCACAGAACTGTTTTGGCTGGAAGGAGCTATATATAGCATAAAGCACTTTTTATGCTCTTATTTTTGTTTCTCATACAATGCCATCACAGTGTGTTACTAATCAGTATGTAAGATTTCAGTAACTAACTTTCCAACACAATTTACCAATCAAGTTTTCCAGGTGATGTGTAAAGCATAGATTCACATCATCTGTGCAGTATAACAGATGTAATACTGACGTTGTCTGACTTGTAGCAGAAAAAAATATCTGCTGACAGATTGTGGCGAGGAGAACTTGCAGTAGTAAACCTGGACAACCTTTCCCTTAAAATCTGCCTTGAACTTCTGAACTGTGTCTGTGCTCAAAGCTTGCATGAAAATTATAGTAAATAATTCTGTCTTGATTCCTCTATTACTTGGAAGTTCTCCCAATGTCAGCACTACGATCTCATCTATTGGCAGGTGAGCTGCCACGGTTTATCCAGTCATTTTCTTTTCATAAAATCAAAATGATGATCCACTTATAATGGTCATAATTGAAATTATGCTGTTTAATCTCTAAATAAAGCCACCAATTCTGCCCAAAAACAAAGCTGAGATGTAATGAACAAAACCTGCTTAGGACTAAATAAAAATGTAACACACCTGTCAAAACTCAAAGAAAACGGATAGCTTGCTTCCTTTTCTAGCTTGTTTGTTTTCAGTTATCCATATTATTCTACATCATTTTCACAGGAATTGAGGTAGTATGATTGAAGGTGGATGGCCCTAAAAAGAGTAGTGAGACACATGCTTCCTCAGTGCAACTGAGAGTTTCTAAATAAATCAGAGTCGTGTGTGTGGAAAGAAAACTTTTTCTGGTATTTCAAAGTTCAATTTTTATTTCACACCTTGCTCCTGAATGCTAGAGTGATGATGCAAACTTTTAAAACTGCCCTACCCAGGCATTTTTGTGTTTATTTATCTATTTTGCTATCTGGCAACATTTTATTCAAGACTTGCTTTTATTATGCATCTGTAACACCACAAATTGTTCATTATTTGCCATTTTTCATTCAGTTTTGTAAATGATCACATTTAGAGTGCCACAGCTGAAGTATCAAGTGAGGGGTTTTATGTCTGTTCAACACTAGGTCTGGTTTTCTTCCAACAGAAAACAGCAGGAGGAGAGGAAAAAAAAAAAACCCAGCACCTTTTTACATGTCTGTGAAAATGAGAACCCTTCTACATAGAATGTCAAATATTTGAATGTGCACAAGAGGCAGTAATTCCTCAGTCATCTGTTTACATGTTCCTAATCCACCCTGTCTACTCTGTATGATCATGAGTAGAGTGGTCATGCAGGATTTCAGTCATTTTTTTTCTAACCTAGTCATAAAGTGACCACTCAGCAAGAAAGTTCTGCCCTGATTCATGAGCTGCATAAGTCTGCAGGTTCATTGCAAGAACTGGGATTAAGTTAGGACAATAAAGAAAATAATGCCACTTTTGACTGACAGTGTGTTTTGAGAACTGTGATGGCTGAAACAGTCTCACAGAAAAGTAGCTACTGACATACACTCCCTCCACACAAACAAAAGTGTAATAATTTTAAGAGACTGAAGTTGTTAAGAAAAAGGATGTATTTGGCTTTTCCAGCAATCACTTCCCAGGCTTCATAGAGAAGGTTTCAAAATTGTTCTGCACATCAATCTTGCGCAGCTTGCACTCTCTGAACATACCGTTAGCTGTAGCTCAGAGCTGGGTTCAGGGGATGGCTTGATGAATACTGAAAGATGCTGGGAAAACTGCTATTTCTGTGTTTTTTGATTGGGGAAAGGAGAAAGTCTAACTCTTTGGCACATGATGAATGATTTATATTGCTCATAAAGAACTGAATCTCTGCCCAAAATGCAAAACCGCTATGAACCAAGTTCAGCATCAAGTTCAATATTCCCTCCACTGTTTTCCATTCCCACTGCTCTGTCTCTACAGCACTAGGTCCTACCCAGCTATTCCGATATAAAACAGGATCTTCTAATGTTTCTGGCCCAAATTAATCTCAAAAATTTGGGAATTAATTAAAGGAAAATCAAATCAGAAATATTTCCCCTGAACAAGATAAACCCAGCAGAACATCTTATGATGTTCTAAGAGTTGGGAGCATGTCTAATCAGGCTCTTCACTCTAGCAACTTGACCCTAAATAAAATACTAGCAGTTTCTACCAAATAAGTGAAAGAAGATTGAGTATTCTGGCTGACACACCTGACACAGCTTAAAACAAGATCAGTGTTCCCAGGAGAGGGAATGTTTACAACTTCCTGAAAAACATCCTTCTTTAGATGTCTCACATTGCATCTTGGCTTTTACTGTGAGGACTGAAGGCTAACAGAAAGCTTCAGTGGAGTTCCATTAATGGCCAAATAAAAAACACTTCACTGAGAAAATATGTATTTCTGCAAGTAGTTGAACCAACATAGTCCTGTTTCCTGTAGTTCTCCAGTGTGGAAATGGAAACATTTTACAATTTAACAAAGGACATTTTACAGCTTAACAAAGGAGAAATTTATGCAGGAGCCTTTCCCTCAGGAGGGCCATGAGCCAAATCTATTTCCACTCCCTGACTACCTATTTCTGCCTCCATGATGTGAACTGCCTAACTTTTACTTCACTCAAATTTTGCTGAGATTGGCCAGAATGATCAAAGATATTTAGGGAGAAGTTGTTAAAAACAGACTAGTATCATGTATGCTTATTAAGTAACTAAAATAAATATTGTAATTTCCAACAAATATTTATGTTCAGGTAGCTGCAAAAGAACTGTGAAGGGAGCCAACCAGTTCCTATTGCAGTATTTTCATTGTTTTACACCATTGTCACATACCAGGACAGTACAGGCAGGATGATCCACTGGTTAAGGCCCTGTTTCACACTGGATATCAAGGTTCAGCTCCTTCCTCTGCCAAAATCTTTCTGTGACCGTATTAAGTTATACTTGGAACAAGCTGGAAAAAAGAGAAATAGGAAGCTCTAAAGTGTGCACACAGACAAGAAACTAGATTACAGACCTGTCTCACGATTATTTTCTTTTGTATGTTATTTAGACTCTTAAAGAGTATCAGGTGAGCTGACAGAAAATGCTTAAGGTATAATAAGAGGAAAATCACATTAGCTGACTAGTTTTGATATTCAGAGGTACTGGACATTACTGAGGTATTGTACATTGCTGAATCAGAGAATCAATTCAACTCAATTTATGTTGAATTAAAGCCTGCTTTTATTTTGAGGATATTTTTGTTCTTTATTGTCTTTCTCACAAGCTTAACTGCTGTCTGTTTTGGTGTAATCTGAAATCAATATGGAACATGATGTCCAGCTCCATCTAGACATATCTCTTGTTTCAAAGTGTTTCAGAGCTCTTTATTTTAACTTCTTCATTTAAGCTGGAAACAAATCAGCTTATTTAAAACAAGATAAACACATTTTCATACCTTAAAATGCAACTGACCACAGAAAACTGCACTATTTAATCACTTGTTTCTGAAACTCTTCTAATGTTTGTAAAGCTGTCTGCTTCATTGCAAGCAAGCGTCTGGATATGATACAGTTAAGCAGCAATGAACTGGAATATGGAAAGGTGACTTACGATGGGAAAGACTAATGGCAACAGAATGAGGAGAGGTTGTATTTAACAGCTGACAAACCAGAACCTGATCTGTGAGCACTTTCATACCATTTGTGTAGGTTTACTTTCAGATTAACTGAAACCCACTCATGTGACAGCAACACATGTAAAAAAATTGCCCCATCTGACAGCAGATCTGCTCTCAGAACAACTGACTTTGATAAGATATGGAAGAATAGAAAATCCCACCTATGAACAAGCTAGAATATTTAGCCAAAGGCATCTTTGTACAGGAGCAAAAAGGCGAATTTGTTCACAGGCCCCTATAAAGAAGGGCTTCATTGTCCATTCTCTGCAATCCTCTGATGTCTTGAGGTCTGTGGTAATGGGTTGGACTTGATGATCTTTGAGGTCTCTTCCAACCTTGCTATACTGTGATACTGTGATACTGTGATGTTCATAAATGGGGCCTGAAGAGGAGAACTGGCTGAAAGGAAGGTGACACGTAGAACTTTGAGAAAGATTCAATCTTTCCTCTCATCCCCACAAGTTATGGTGACAATCAAGAACTGAAGCCTGCCCCAAGACAGTAGCGGGTGGTTTCTCAAGTGATAGTGGACAGAAGACTGAAGGGGCTTTGTGGCACTTACGGAAGAACATGTAACTCTACCTTTGAGGGTAGCATGGATAACGAGCGACAGGGAGCCCCTGATATTTTCCAGGTCCCAAGAACATGGAGCCCTATCTGTAGCCAACAGCTGGGATAATTTTGATTTATAGGGGATGTACATAGGCTGTACAAAGGTCACCTCGGTAAGATGGCAGCACCATTTCAATGCTGCCTTCCCAGTAAGACAGGCTTGCTAGGTTATGCCAAGCTGCAGAACCTGAGAAAAAGCAACACTGTGCTGCTTTTGTACTTATGTGGGGGAAGGAGGGAAAAAAAATAGCACTTTTTGAATGGATTAGGACTTGGAAGAGGCTTAAGCCATGGAAGAGTGTCAGGAAATAAGAAAATGGGGTCTCAAATCTGAACAGTCTTTAAGAAAGCTTAGCAAGAAAGACGCATTAATAAATTAGAGGTTTGATTATCTTCTCAGCTTAGCCAGGGCACTATGAGGTTCTTACAAAGCTTTCTGAAGAAATGTGTGATGTTGACAGAAGCTGCATTACTTCACCCTGCTTTCATGCAGCATGACTTGTTCTTCCCAACTCAAAGGACTCACATGCACTGCATAAATATAATACTATATGCAAGTAGATGCAATCACAAGCAGAAGCTTATGCATTTTAGTAATTCCTCCTGTCATTTAAGAAATAACAACCACACAGAAATGGAGCAACCACAGCACACTCCAGACATAAGCTCCTAAATAAAGTATTGAAACATTCTGTGTGATTTACAGCTTAGCCCACATGGAGCCCATGTAGGTATGGGCATACTTGGAGAAGGAGCTGCATGAGCATGAGGTCTCCTCTGTTACACACTGTCAGTTTCTGCTTCCCTGCATGGCCATGACATGTCACTTTTCCTCTTGCATCAAGCTGTAGCCTCTTTGTAACAGACCATCCCGAAACATTTCATTTGCCACTTGTCAGGTTTAAAACAAACCCACATTGATTGTAAAGGTGCAGAAGATCATTGTGTGCATGGCACTCAGTGCTCCTTGCACACATCACAATAAACGGAAGAAAGCATTGGTAGTGAGACCAAGGTATAGAATTTGTTGCACACCCCCAGCTACTAGATGTACACCCACTAGCTCTGGCTCATTGTATAACACAGATATGGCTCTTAAAACCTACCAATTCAATAGTTGAAAATAGGTCAAAACACAACAAAACACATCGAACCAGTTAGAAACTAGACAAAGCAAAACCTTTCCCATCCTGGATCAGCACTCTGCAAAACCATCAATTAGTGTGTGTTGCACGGTGCTGTGCCTCACACGATGGCTCTGAGTTGTGGTCCTAGGACTCTACTCACTCCACACAGCCATATGGATTCCCACCCCTTGCACTCAGCCTCACAAAAGATGCCTGCAGTGAACAAGCAGAACAATGACAAGGAAAATTAATATGAAAGAAAGAGTCTATATTTGCCCCTGAATGCAAGGAATTTGTACCTTATGATAGACCCAAACCACAGCCAGAGGCAAAGGCACTACAAATATGGAATATATATGAAAACAAAGTTAACTAACAATCCAACAGATTAAACTGTTAGTACCGTTCAGTTTACATTTGTGTGTTACAGTTTTGCATAGCTATGTTTGCAAAAACCCAGTAAAGTTACTGCCACAAAACTGCTACACATGTAGAGGTGCCTCTAGGAGAGGGCTTATTGCTTCTGAGGCATCAGCTGGCCTCACTCCCATGATCTCCTTCCCCTCATCATCATAACTACATAAAGTGTATAGAGACAAAGTGCCTAGTAATTATCAATGTATTGCTCTGCATTAATATTATTATTGCTCCATTATTAGTAGTGTTATTATTGGTCCATTAGTAGCTGCTGCAAGTCTTATGTTTTCCGATGACCTGTTTCTGGTTACATATCAATGTTCACAATGCCCCTTTTAGTAATAATCCAAGGTGACCATATGATACTTAATAGTTATTTATCAAATGCTTCAGAAGAGACATTGATCATTTTTGATCAATTCGTCTTTTAAGCACATAGGAAGTTAACTAAAAATCTCACATATTTGTATTAAAATTCGTTAGCTTGCAGAGCTGCAGTAACAGCCAGCTAACTAGTCCTATCAGGTACGCTGTAAGAGCAAATTTTGCTTTCATATATATGTCAGGCAAACAGATAAGGTACGGTAGTATCAAATCCAGCTCTTCATGGACAACACTACTGCCAGCATTGCTAATATCTTCCCCACCCTCTTGTTTTCATTTTTCCTCTTCTGCTGATACCTCCATCTAACATGAAAGTTAAGTTACCACAACTACATGTTGTGGTAGAACAAACTTTCTTGAACTAAATTGGCTCTTTGCCTTTCTTTTATTGAACAACCTCCTGCAAATGTGCATATGGCTACGACATAAATATAACACAAGTTAGCCGTGTCATACAGTACAAGAATACTCTTACTGTTGCCAAGAATGAGAGAAAGACTCCATTTATTTAAAGAGCAAGTCCTCACCATCAGTACTTCCTTGCTAATTTGGAGGGGGGGAAAAAAACATGAAGAAAAATCTGTTATCTTTGAAAACTTTTTGTTTGCTTGCTTTGCCAATTGTGCTTCCTCAGAACAAACCCCAATTCTGTAAAAAAACCCGAAACATTATGTTCTTACAGCAGAGGAGGGTTTTCTCAGTTCCAGAGACTTGCAGCCACAGTAATTAATTGTCTGTGATACTGCAGATGCCAAACTTGTGAAGGCTATGGATTTCAAAAGGATAAATGAGGTCTTGCAGACAGAAGACATTTTGAAATAACAAATAGCCCTTCCACAGGCAAAAATACGAAGAAAATATGCAAGAGATTAACTAAGAAATTTTTAAGTAAACATTAAGCAGCTCATCCGTCCCTTGTGACAGATGAGTACATTAAGAACAGTTTTAAAGATCTTCTGTCTGCTCTTAGTGACAGAAAGGTTGAGGTTTAATTGTGTCAATGATGAGAACTCAAAGCATCAACAACTAAAATATATAATTCTAATCAATACAACTAACTTTACTTGTAACTTCATGCAGAAAATTGTGCTTTCCTCGAACTATTTCCACCACTACAGGTAGGATATTCAAGTAAAGAAAGAGATCCCTGTGGTTTGCTGAACAACTAATCAAAAGCTCCAGTATCCTGGAACACTGCCCTTCTTAACATATGGAGGATCTAATACCCAAACATTCTGTCATCTTGCACTACTCTTAAGCATCAGACACGGCAGTTATTCATTAAATGCCAAAGTTTTGATTTTATGCTATTTAATCACATTAAACACCAACTTGACCTAATCTCAATTATTTTTATAGGACTGCTCATGAAATATATATTTTATTGCTAAAATAGCTGTATCAGAAAAGGTAAATACAAAGCAATTATACATCCAGATACAGCCTGTGCATAACAAATGACAAATAAAATGCAGAAAACCTAACACATTTTTTGTCTGATATATTTTGCAAGGTGTCTGGCTCACCTGGTTCCTCTGATGGGTACAGTTGCCACTATTGCCCTCTCTTTTCATGCTCACACAAATTTGAGAAAGAGAAAGTGTAATGAATTCCAGAGCCAAACCTTTCTGTTATAGCTTGCTGCAATAATGCAGAATGCAATTTCTTCCTGCAGGCAATCCAGAGTACAGATGTTGAAAGAAAGCTGGCTATTGCAAAGGAACTGGATAGCATCCCAGCATTCACTCCTCCCAGTCATATCCTTCTACTGCCAACAACACATGCTTGCAATTCCCACATGATGCAGCAGTCTCTGCCTTTTTCCACCTGCAGATGATCAAGGTACCACTTAGAGAGCTTCAACTGTCAGCAGGCAGCTACCTCAGCCTTTGTGTAGTGTTCTCTTCACAGAGGTGTAATGGAGGGTATCAATTAATGCAAGATGCTATTTTTCCAAAAATGAATATTGTTTATTAATTTTGATATTCAGGACTCTCACTACCTGCCCAGTAATTTTTAATAATAACTGGGTTCTTCACAACAGTCATGAAAACATTATATAAAGGATAAACAGCATCTGGAACACTTAACACAAACATTAAACATTAAACTTAATTGAACTGGAAGAGAGGTTCTTGCAGTCAATTATACTGCTTGCCCTCTAGATGAACTCAGGAAGCTCCTTTCTGCTTTACAGCAGAAGGCACTTGCATTCACTTACAGAGTTTTGCTAAAGGGACTAACTACAGTTTCCAGACAGTACCCAAACACTTGCAGGGAGTTCTGTCAGTGTCTTGTCAGCCACTGAGGCTTCCAATCTTCCCAGGCTCTTAGCAGGGGTGCTGGGAGAGAAGCAGACAATCTCTGACCTGGTCCCAGTTCCTTCTGGACAATCTGTGTCCCATATAGGACTCCCNATATAGGACTCCCTGTCTTGGCAGAAG
>WBNM01028070.1:0-56177 GCA_013399055.1 Ramphastos sulfuratus
AGTAAAGCACTTCTTCCTAACATTCCACACTGCCAGCTCACGCCCAGCTCTTCACCCACCAAAGCAGTATGAAATTCTTGATGACATTTAGAAGCAGGACTAGAAACTGAAGGCTTTCTTTGAATAAGTGTTTTGACTAAAAAAAATATTCCTATGTATCAGTTCCTTCAGCCAAATCTTGTTGAGGCAACAGCTGCATGAGTAGTAGCCTCAAGAGGTTCAGAAATGCAAGTTCACTATCGCCTCTGAGCTGCTTAACCAGACACTAGTGGAAAATACAGAGACATATCTGCTGACCTGCTCCCCAGTTTTCATATGACCCCTCCTCCTGCATATGTCATGGCCATTGAGCATCCCACCAAGGAGAAATACAAGTTCAAGTACAATTAGTTTCCAGTGGTGCCCAGACACGGAACAAGAGGGTGCAAACTTAAACGTAAGAAGTTCCATCTAAACACAAGGAGGAACTTCTTTACTCTGAGGGTGGTGAAGCATTGGAACAGGCTGCCCATAGAGATGCTGGAGTCTTCATCTCTGGAGTCATTCAGAACCTGCCTGGACACTGTAAAGTGCAACCTGCTCTGGGTGGAACTGGCGTGGCAGGGAGGTTGGACTAGATGAACTCCAGACATTCTTTCCAACCCCTATTGCTCTGTGATTTTGTGCTTTAACACTCAATATCTCCATCCTGCAGACAACAGTGGCTTACTGTGTGACAAATATTTGCACTGTACATAACAGTACTAAAACTGTTTCCATTTTGATAATAAAATCATTGACTTTTTTTTCTGCTAGCACTCAAAGCATTCCCTGTAACCTTGCCTATTTTATACCTCTCTGTAAGTCTTTTGGAAGCACCCCTAGTCGAAGGGAAGAACTTGAGCTTCTACACAGCTTCACAGCCCATTACACCTTTATAAACTTTGGACAATTAGATGAAATTTTATTATTGAAATAACAGTGCTGAAATGTCATGTAACAAAGTTGACTAACTGGGTAATTCAATCAGCTTGACTCCTGAAATTGTCCAGGTTGCTGTGCAGCACTAAAACTTAATAAGCAGAGAGAGCTTCTGCTGTAATGAACGAGGCCTCTGATGATGAAAATGTATTGGGGGGGGAGGTTATAGAAACTGAAAGAAATGGAGCACAATTTGATAGCAGTTCAAAAGCCATCCCTTGCCTTCTCCTAGTGTTTCTGCCAGACTTGTAATTTATGCTTAAAAAAACTTCAAACATCAGATAGCCAAGAATAAGCTAAAGGATAAGTATGAAAGAACAAGATCTGGAAGACCAAGAAGTCTTATAAAGTTGGAACTGCTGCCAGCACAACAGCAGCACCTCCAGTTATTAGCTACAATTACCTCAGCTGATCATTGCCCTGTGCTTGGCAGTGCTGAGGCTGCACCTCAAATACTGGGTTCAGTTTTAGGCCCCTCACTACAAGAAGGACCTTGAGGTGCTGGAGCATGTCCAAAGAAGGCCAATGAAGCTGGTGAGGTGTCTAGAGAACAGGTCTTGGGAGGAGTGGCTAAGTGAACTGGGGTTCTTTAGACAGGAGAAAAAGAGGCTGATGGGAGACCTTCTCACTCTCTACAACTACCTGAACAGAGGTTGGATTGAGGGGAGTCTCAGTCTCTTCACCCAATTAACAAGCAATAGGACAAGAGGAAGTGGCTTCAGTTTGCTCCAAGGGAGGTTTAGGTTGAGCATTAGTAAGAAATTCTTCTGGAAGCCCTGGAACAGACTTCCCAGGGATATGGTGGAATCACCATCCCTGAGGGATTTTAAAGATGTGTAAGTGTGGTGCTGAGGAACCTGTCTTAATGGTGACTTGGCAGTGATGGACTAATGGTTGGACTTGATCATCTTTTTGGTTGTAAGTAAATTCCAAGTATGTATTCCAAGTTTGTATTGTATCTGACTCGGGTTTAGGACAATGTTCTAACACACTGATGCAGAAGAGCCCACCAAGGAATTTCAAGTCTAAGTCTGAGAAGAAAACTTTTTTTTTTTCCTAGGTGGTTCCAAGGCACATTTATGTGAGTGATGCCTTTTGCTTTGTTTCATGGAGTCATTTGTTTTACATCACAGATTCCACAAAAAGCTCAGTAAACCCAGGTCTTTCAACTTAATGTTAAGGTTGAGACAAGATCTCAGTTTTGTCCTGACCATGGTCCAGCTCACAGTGCCCAGGGAGGCCTATCTGCCATATGGTCCCTCATAGATACTGTCCTCAGGCACAACACCTTGCCTCTGCTTGCAACTGAGATGCTCAAGATGTAGTTCAATCACCACAGAACAGTTGTAGTGAGCAGCTGCCATTCTCTCACCTCAAATCTGCTGTTTGCTTCCCAGCTGAGACCCAAGTCCTGCTGTGATGTAAAGAATCAAGAGACCCAGAAGGCTCAAGCCAAAAAGTAAACCCAGGAACCAAACCCCTTGAAACTTACAAAGTGGGCACAGGCATGCAAAAAGGCTCATGACATCACACTGATGAAATAGGCTTTCTAGAAATCAGAGAATGGTTTGGGTTGCAAGAGCCTTTAAAGATCATCTAGTTCCAAGTCCCCTGCAGGGGGTGTTGCTGTGGGCAGAGACACCTTCCACTAGACAAGGCTGCTCAAAGCCCCACCTGATCTGACCTCGAACACTTCAGGTAGTGGACATTCACAACTTTTGTGGGTAACGTACTCCAATGCCTCACCATCCTCACAGTAAAGGAAGTCTTCCTAATTTCATCTAACTCCTCTCAGTGTGAAACTTCTCTCCCTTCCCACCTTCTTCATAGGCCCCCTTTAAATGCTGAAAGGCCACAAGAAGACCTCCCTGGAGAGCTAAACAACCCCAACAATCTCAGCCTGTCCTCACAGCAGAGGGGTTCCAGCCCTCAGAGCATTCCTGTGGTCCTCATCTGAACTCACTCCAAGAGGTCCATGTGTTTCCTGTGCTGAGGACTCCAGAGGTGGACACAGCACTACAGGTGAGGTCTCACCAGAGTAGAGTAGAAGGAGAGAAGCAACTCCCTTGACCTGCTGCCCGTGCTGCTATATATACTCCAAATCATTACGTGAAGAGCAACATATAAAGATGTAAACAGCCAAGCAGAAAAGACAAATCCTCACAAATAAAGTGAAATATTTATTCCCAGTGGAAAGCACTTGTCTAAACAGTGTCCAACACACAAATATATAGCTTCCTATTCGGCAGCAGTTATTCTAGTGTATAGCTCCCCAGTAAAATATTTACGCTACAGTGATTTGAATGATCAACAAGAGAACATTTCAACATGGTCACAATCACAGAAACATTCAGGTTGGAAAAGCCCTCAGGATCACCAAGTCCAACCTATATCCCTACTCTACAAGGAGCACCCTAAACCACATTCCCAAGCACCACATCCAAACAACTTTTAAACACATCCAGGGTTGGTGACTCCACCATCTCCCTGGGCAGCCCATTCCAATCCCTGACCACTCCTACTAGGAAACAAATTTTCCTAATGTCCAGTCTAAACCTACTCAGTCACAGCTTGAGGCCATTCCCTCTTCTTCTATCACTAATTGTGACCTTTCAGTATCTTATGGGGGCCTACAAGAAAGATGGGGAGGGACTTTTTAGGATGTCAGGTAGTGATAGAACATGGGGGAACAGAAAAAACTAGAAGTGGGTAGATTCAGACTGGATGTTAGGAAGAAGTTCTTCACCATGAGGGTGGTGAGACCCTGGAACGGGTTGCCCAGGGAGGTGGTGGAAGCCTCATCCCTGGAGGTGTTTAAGGCCATACTGGATGAGGCTCTAGACAGCCTGATCTAGTGTGAGGTGTCCCTCACCATGTCAGGGGGGTTGGAACTAGATGATCCTTGTGGTCTCTTCCAACCCTGACTGAGTCTGTGATTCTATAATTACCTGTGAGAAGAGACCAGCATCAACCTCTCCACAAGGTCCTTTCAGGTAGTTGATGAGGTCTCCCCTCAGCCTCCTCTTCTTCAAAATAAACAGTCCCAGCTACCTCAGGCACTCCTCATAAGATTTATTCTGGTGCTCTGCACCAGCCCAGAGATATTGGTTGCTAAAGCACTGTGGCGCTGGTCCCTACATAGCACATACTGCTACAGCAAAACAGTGCCAGTGAGCCAAGATAAGCACTTTAACAGCAGGGCTGGTGTCAGGGTGAAGGTCTAACCCTGCAGACAAGTTTTCTCACTGTAACTATTTGTGTGATTGGCCTGCATTTGACTTTCATAGAATCATAGAATTGTCAGGGTTGAAAGGGACCCCAAGGATCATCCAGTTCCATCCTCCTGCTATGGACAGGGACACCTCACAATAGATCGGGTTGCTCAGAGCCACATCCAGCCTGGACTTTGCTGGTCTTCAAAAAGTTTTCACAGACTTTTTATAAACCTGGGACTTGGAGGCAGTCGGCATTGCACACTATCTGGTAAGACACTCCAAGAAAGGTTAAGCATCTAACTAGGGAATAAGCAAAGGATTAGCTACTTAGAAAAATACAGAAGGCTACTCTTTGAATGTTTGCTTTCTCATTTTCTATCATAGAATACTAAACTGGAACAGGGCTCAAAGATCATCTGGTCCAATCTTTCTTGGCAAAACCGTGGTCTACATAAGGTCACCCAGAACCTTGTCCAGCTACAGCTTAAAAGTGTCCAGTGATGGGGACTCCACCGTTTCTCTGTGGAGATCATGCCCCTGTTGTGAAAAACTTTTGTCTTGTCTAAAGTCAGCACTTCCCCAGCACTAACTTGCACCCATTGTGCCTCACCATTTCCATGCGACTCCTTGCAAAAAGGGAGTCTCCATCTTCTTTGTAGGTACCCTTGAAATACTGGAAGATGGTGACAAGGTGTCCCTAAACCTTCTTTTCTCAGTGCTGAGCAAACCCAGTTCTCTCTGTCTGCCTTTCCTCATATGGCAGCTTCTCAGTCCTTAGATGACCTTTGTGACCCTTCTCTGGACCCTGTCTAGACTGTCTATAGGTTTTTTGCATAGTGATGACCAAAACTGAACACAATATTCTAGGTGTGGCCTGACTACCATTGATTTTAGTGGGATAATGACTTTTTATTTCTGCTGGTGATGACCTTGCTGATGCAAGCCAGCATCCCATTGGCTTTCTTTGACACGATTTCCTCATACTGAGCTTATTGTCCACCAGAACTCTCAGGTATCTATCCACACATCCACAGATCCCAGTCTGTGCTGCATTTACTAAGAGCACTCACCAAGAGTGTAAACCAACAGAACAGTTACTCTCTTCTGCTTTCATTTCTTTCACATACACATTCTGCTCTTCTCTCTGTTATTCACATTTTACCAAATGCCCTTCCCTCCACAGTTGCCTTGGTTTCTTCCTCACATTTGCTGCTTCTGCTTCTTCCTTCAAGAGGGCAGAGCGAGACAGAAAACAGCTGCTCTATCTCTCTCCTACCAACACTCCTAAATCAAGGCGACTGTGCTGGTTTGAGGCTAATTGAAATATTTTAATGAAAAAAATTAGATTACAGGCTGTGAAAAGAAAACAATGGTGATGTCTACTTCACTCATAAGCTTACTAAGATGTATGAAAACAAGGACACAAACATAGATAAGACAGAGAGATTGTCTCTCTCTGGGAGCTGCTGTGTCTTCTGGCTTTCTGCTGTGTAACCAAACTAATCACTCTGCTTCTAACTCCCCTTGCCGATCCTCCAAAATCACTTTGCATGTAAGGAAGACCCTGGAATAAGGTAGAGGGATGGAAAGAAGGTGGAAGGGTGGTTGGGAGCCCCTCCTGGGGACTCTGATTTCTGGGTGGGGTATTGTGTTTCTGTATTACCTTTAACTTGTATATTTCTGTAAATATTCATGTCTATTGTGTATATCTCTGCTTGTATATTGTGCTAAGCTGTAAATATAGCTTCAATCCTTAACTTTCAGCTGGCTGAGTCTAGTCTGGGTGATTTTCATAGAGTGAGGGCGTGTGTAATTCCCAAACCATCACAGCAACAGAGGTGGTGACACTTCTTTTCTACTACCCCACTGTCAAGTGCACTCACCCTAGGACACAAAATCCAAAACTGCATTGCAGCACCAGCAGACACAATGGGTACAACACAAGAACACCTTTGTTGTAGGTTGGAGTGGGTTTCTCCCCCAGTAACTTATTGTAAATCTGCCCCAGAGAGCAAATTCACCACAACTCAGGATTTAGAAAGTCAGAAAATGATTTTTTTTTTTTATCATTAGGCTAAATATAACAAATAAACTATTACAGAATCTAGTGACCTTAGAGGGAGTAGAAATGAAGTAAAGCAGCACAGCAAAGCCAAAGCAGAAGCGGAGGTGAGATAGCAGCTAGCAGCAGAAAAGCGAGGGGGTGATATAAGCTGTGCTTCCAGCTATAAAGTTTCTAATGCTCCAATGAAATGATATTAACTTATCTATTTGTTGCCATTTTATGGCCTATCCCTGGTATGTTTACCTTTTCACTCAGACACGCCAGTACTTTTCCACTTTACAATCAGTGTCTAAGTTTCTCTGTTCCTAATTTTAATGTCTGAGCTAGAATTCTAGCTCAAATGGCCACAACCTTCCAAAGTTCTCCAGCTTCAGAAGCTGTACAGTGCATGAGCCAAATGACACTTTCCCAACTCTTCTCTCCAATGCAAATCTGATTGTCAAAACCACAAATTGTGCTTGGCAGTAAGATCACCTCCTCCATCAGGTTCTGTTAAATGGTGGAACACATGTGAGTATGCTGCCACCATTAGACTATAACTGTACACACGAGGATGATTGGGGCACTTGAGCATCTCTCATCTACAAATAGACTGAGAGCCCTGGGGCTGTTAGTCTGGAGAAGAGAAGGCTGAAAGGAGATTTGATCAATGTCTACAAATATCTGAGGGGTGAGTGTCAAGTGGCTGGGGCCAATCTCTTCTCCCTGGCCAGCAGCAATAAGACAAGGAGCAACAGCTACAAATTGGAACACAGAAGGTTTCACCTCAACATGAGGAGAAACTTCTTTACAGTGAGGGTGACAGAGCACTGGAACAGACTGCCCAGGGGGTTGTGAAGTCTCCTCTGGACACTTTCTAAATCCTCTTGGATGTGTTCCTGTGTGAACTACCCTACGGGATCCTGCCTTGGCAGGGGGGTTGGACTCACTGATCTCTGGAGGTCCCTTCCAACTTCTAATATTCTGTGATTCTGTGATCATACAGAAGGTGTTATATCTCAGAGCTGAAAATGAGGATTTAGAATGTTACTCAATTTTCACATGGCAGCATGTGAGTCCAGAAATACAAACTCCTCAAGTACAATGAACACCAAATTTCCAAACTGCTAGGCAGTAACACCCAGCAGGAAATTAAGCAGGACTTATCATACATGCCTAAGAAGCAATTACAGAAGCTTCTGTTTCCCCTGTCATAAATTTCCTGGCTGCATATAGCTGCACTAAAAAGTGTTGAAGAAATGTTGACATTCAGCATATACTGAACTAAAGGAAAATTAACTTCCATGTGCAAAATGAAAAAACCCTCACTAACACCTTTAACTGATTAAAAGTTTATCACTGGATGGGCTCCACATGCTGTGTGTTCTTCATGCTTGGAAACATAGAGGTGTCAGCCAGAAATGGTCACCGGTAACATTGTGCAAGCACAGACCTTCCCAGGACCTTGTGCAATGACTGCATCTTTGCATTTGTTTTCACTCAGACTGACACAAAATATGACTGAAATGCAGGTGTCCTGCATTCCTGCCCATTCTTAATGGAATAAAGGTTTGCTTTTAAACATAACATTATCATACTGAGATAAGCTTATGGATGACACTCATTTTAGTTTCAGCTACAACAGTCCAAGACGATTGATAGATGAAATACTTCAGTATCTACACATCTCAAAGAAGTGTGAGAAAATGCAGGTCTGAGGTCAGAAGAAGAGCTCAGGTTTGAGGCAGACCCTTGAATGCTGAAGCATTCATTAAACAAAAAAGGAAGATGTTACTTTGCAGCTAAACCAGTTGTTTAGATAGCACCTTGAGCCCTGCCTGCTTAGTGAGGAATGGATGTGTTTGCAAGGAAGGATAACCTGGGATGTTTGCCTGGGATGCAAGTGCTTGAGCTCTGCTTAATGTAGCAGATTTAGAATGGATGTTAGGAAGAAATTCTTTACAGTAAGGGTGGTGAGACACTGGAATAGGTGGCCCTGGGAGGTCATGGATGCCTTCTTCCTGGAAGTGTTTAAGACCAGGTCAGATGAGGCTTTGAGCAATCTGGTCTAGTGAAAGGGGAGTTAGAACTAGATGATAATTAAGATCCCTTCCAACTCAAACCGTTCTATGAATCTACGAACCTTTGATCCTGGTAGGCAAAACTAATCCAGAGGACACAGAGATTGTTTCACAATTAAAATGAAATTATTACTTTGCTGTGGCTTCTGCTCAGAAGCTTATTCTACGAACTTACTGCTTTTCTTAGTGTCATTTGGATTGATTACAGTTCACAAGAAAAAACATTTTTGAAACTAAAATTGCCAAAATTATCAAGACAATTCACAGTTAGGAAATTCCCAGAATGTTTGCTTCATTAAATATAATTTAGAATTTGTAATCTTTTCAAAATGATTGTTTCCCAGGCAGCCTCTCACAAACTGATGACAAGGGCCCACGAGATAGGCATAGCCTGCAGGCAGGAGTCGGGCCAGTAAGCCATGACATTTGAAAGACCTGCATGCATCTGCCACCCACCTTTGAAATAAAAATATGAAATCTCTTAATATTTTGCCCCTTCATAACCCAGCATCTTTATTCCCAATGAGTTCATCAATCCAGAAATAGAGCATCTTTTATAGATGCAGTACTTAAAAGCATATGCAGGAGGGTAGAAAGGACATGAAATCTCACCAGGTATAGAGGGAAAAATAATTATTCACTCCTGTGAAAAGTCAATGGCAGTCATGAATCTGAACTTTCAATAAATGGCGAAACCTGATTTATTTGTACTGGGATTGCTGATTCCTAATATAACTCAAAACTTCAGAAACAGCCTGGTAGTAATGCAAACACAGGAGGATCTTTTAGCCAAGAAATAATTTCAAAATTTATCTAAAGCAGAAAGTTATGATGATTCCACAATGGTGGCATGCATTTGTTTGACATTCGCTACGACATACTGGGGACAGAGAAGTATCTGAATTTAGTTCCCATGATCTAACAGAGAAGCTATCTAGGCAACTTGGTGCTTTAGGCTTGTGTTCTCCTTTTTTCTTCACTTAACTATCTGGTAAACAAAGCACAGGGATGATACATACTAAACAAAGGCAGAGAATCACATAAAGTCTTTAGAAGGATTTCAAGCCACCTATTTCAGGTCCATCGGTTCTGCTCCTTTGTGTGTTAAAAAATATCCAGAAATACCTTAAATTCCGCTTTCAGTATTCTGACAACATTGAATACAAACTTAACTAGAGAATAGCTGAACTATTCTTAGTTGCATGTCTCATGGAACAAAATACTGTTCTGAAAGAATAAGTATTTTACTAGATCCATGTGAAGAATTCAGGACCAAGAGATGGTGGAGTCAGCACAAAACACAAAAAATGGATCCCCGCCACGACTAAGAGAAAAAGAAGTTGGAAGATTTGTACAGCCTGTGCTAAACACAGGAAGAGGACACACTACAGAGGAGCAGTACCATGAAGGATAACTGCACCAATTTACTGGAAGAAAAGTTTAAAATTAACATCATGGAAAACATTTCTGGCATTTTTGAAGATGTTTAAAATTAGTCCTAGGAAAGAACTATAGCGTGCAGAGTGTGACTCCATATTACCTTGTGATCTAATTTTCAACTGCCTGTCTCACAGATTCTACAGTCAAAAGTTGTTCCCCTAATCTAATAAACAGAATTTTATTCCATCAGAAATACAAATTTAATCATGAAATTGCATTGCTGCATGAATACTACTGCATCTCAAAATCAGTCTGTGTTATAGAGAGACATCAGTGAAATAAGACTGAATATGGAGTTCTTGATGGGTTCACATGATTAACCCAGCCCAACAGTTTTGATTTATCCTTTACCTTTCATTCCTACTCTTTTCCTTTCCTAAAAAAAAAAAAAAAAAAATATCTGAGAGCTATTCAGTGTTAGTTCCATACAATGCAGCTGTGGTTAAACAGAAATCGTTCATTAAACTAAATAGAGGGTTCTAACTACTATATTTTATTAGTCCTAAGCAAATCAGTGCTATGCTGGAGTTGAGTGGAGGTGAAACTAATGAAGTTACACACAAGAAAGTGTGGAGTCCTGCACCTGGGGAGGAATAAGCCCCTACATCAGTACAGGTGAGGGTTTGACCTTCTGAAAAGCAGCTCTGTATAGGAGAACCTGGAAGTGTTGGTGAACAAGCTCACCATGAGCCATCGATTAGCCCTCGTGGCCAAGAAGGCTGATGGTATCCTGGGATGCATGAAGAAGAGTGTGATAGCAGGTTAAGGTAGGTTCTCCTCTCACTCTACCCTAGTGAGGCAAGATGTGGAGCAGTGTGTCCAGTTGTGGGCTCCCCAGTTCAAGAGAGACAAGGAATTACTGGAGAGAGACCAGCAGAGGCTACGAAAATGATGAGTGGAATGAAGCATCTCTCCAGGGAGGTAAGGCTGAGATAACTGAGGCTGTTTAGCCTGGAGAAGACTGAGGGGGAGGATCTTATCAATGCTTATCAATAAGCATAATAAGGGGGGTCAAGAGGATGAGGACAGACTTTTTACAGTAGTGCCCAGTGACATGAAAAGGAGCACTAGTCTGAACATGAGGAAAAACTCCTTTCTTTTGAGGATGCCAGAGCACTGGAACAGGCTTCCAAGAGAGGTTGTGAAGTCTCCTTCTCTGAAGAGATTTCAAACACTCCTGGATGTATTCTTGGCAACCTACTGTAGGTGAATCTTCTTGAGCAGGAGGGGTGGGACTAGATGATCTCCAGAGGTCCCTGCCAGTCCCTACCAGTCTGTGATTCTGTGTATACTCACAAGTCTCTGAAACAACAAGAACCCTTTCAGCTAAACTTTTTGAACTCTATCAACTTGCCAACATACATCTCCTATATAGCTGAGAGAACACCATAGCATTTTGCATCCGTCCTGAAAGTATGTGAGCTCTAAAAGAGGAAGGGGTTGTAAAAAATGACAAACTGAAGAAGATAAACATTCCAGGTCTTACTTACCCTAAGCACTATCAGCTGATTCTCAATAATGTAAGTCCAGGATGATTTTAAAATCAGCCTGAAATTTTGCATGCCTGCTCTGCTCTTGCAGATGGCTCAAATTAAACTGCCTCTAGGTGTAAAAGGTAAAGGAATGGTTGTTCTTCATTTCCAAAATGAAACTACAACTGTATGAGGTTTAAGAGGTGATAGTCTGTATCACACCTCTCATTTAAACATTTTTCAAGTGTTTCTTTTACCAAAATGAAATATTTTCTGAGATTTTAATACAGCAGTGGGAAAAGAAAAACTAAACCCAGAAAATGATTCTTTGATTCAGAAATTGGCATTTGAACATACTGAGACAAAGCAACCTACCCAAATTTGAATATGAATGTATAACCCTCCTCTCACCGTGCCTGAAACTGTCAGGAGTCAGATTAATAACCACACAGAGGTAGAAATTTGCCCAAAATACAGAATTAAGTTGAAATATTTGTTCGTTCATTTCTGAGGTGTAGAATCAGCTTTAATTTCCCCGCAGAATGACAGCAAGAAAGGGAACAATTACTGTAGGAACACATGAAATTTCCCATACTTTTCATAGCAAAAAGCAATCAAATATTATCTAAAATAATTGCAAGGTTTTTCTCTCCTTTCTGGTATTACATTTTGAACCTTGAGGAACACCACTGGATGTAGCCCCATTCACTACAGCCCTTCAGCCAGTTCTTCACCCAAAGCATTATAAATTCACTCACCCCACAGCTGGCAGCTTGCCCAGGTGGATGCTGTGAAGGAAAGCATCAAAAGCCATGCTAAGATCAGAAAAATGGTAATCACTACCTTCCCTTTATCCACTTGGCAGGTGACCTTACCAGAGAAGGCTCTCTAATGGCTTAGACAGGGCTGTCCCTTGGTCAGCTCATGCTGACTGTGCCTGATGACCACATTATTCTTTAAATTCCTCTCCACAGTACCCGGTATCATCTTCTCCAAAATCTTTCCAGAAACCAAGCCTAGACTTACAGATCTTTAGCTCCTTGTGTCTTCCCTCATGCCCTTTGTGCAAACTGGAGTAATACTGGCCAGCCTCCAGTCAGCATGGACCTCCTTACACTCCCAAGACCTTTGTTAGATGATCAAGAGCCATAACATCCACTACCTCCTTCAGTACATGATAATTCAATCTATTTAAACTCTCTTACTATTGCAGTAAAAACAAAACACAGATTAAAGGGGGAAAAAGTAAACATTTATGTATATATTCATAAAAATCTCTTAAAGGTGGTATTTTCAGATGGCCTCAATAAAAAGGGCCACAAATAAACTGGGAGACAGGATCATAACTGTCTTCATTTTAAAAAGTTAAAAATTGTTGGGCAAACATAGAATCATAGAATGATAGAATGAAAGGGGTTGGAACTGATCTCAAAAGCTCATCCAACTCTCCTGCCAGAGGAGGATCACATAGGACACATCACACAGGAACACATCCAGGTGGGTTTGGGATGTGTCCAGAGAAGGAGACTCCACAATCTCTCTGGGCAGCCTGTTTCAGTGTTTTGTCACAGAATCACAGAAACATTCAGGTTGGAAAAGATCACCAAGTCCAACCAAGAACCCTACTCTACAAGGTTTTTCCTTCTGTTCATGTGGAAATTTGCTAATAAATAGACAAAAATGGTATGTTCACTCTCTTTCTTCAGGAGTGGGCTCTTCGGGATGAAGCAATTCCTTCCCGCTGCAGACCCCAGTGCCCATCACAGGAGGAAGAAAATGGCAATGGCTGCACCTGTCTTGGGCAGTTAGGAACTCTCTACTTATACAGTGTCTGAGTAGAGATAGAGATAGCTGATAGAGTTACCTGAATTTAAGTAAAAATAGCTGAATCTAAGTAGAAATAGCAGAATCTAGCAAAAAAAAAAAAGTAAAAATACCTGAATTTAAGTAAAAAGTATTTTCAGTCATAAGACTATTAAACTGATAGAGAAAAGCTACTGTTCCAGTTCACTCAATGAATAACACACATTTTTGAAAAAATAGTATCTATTTTTAGACTCTGAAGGTCTGCTTTGAACCGACTAAGTCCATTTTAACATTCCAGTTAAAACTGATATTTCCTAAGTACAATTATGCCTTTGACTTTAAGAAATGGTTTGAGTTAAAGGCAAAATGGTAACGCTCGCTCCAGGTTTCCTTGGGATTTTGTTACTTTAAGTCAAATGCTTTACTTCACATAAGGTTCCTTCTGTTGAATTGTAGTGCAACTGTTTACTCAAGTGGCAGCAGCCTAACTCTGTGATAAATTAAATGGACATTTATCAAAGGCAAGCTGACAGGTTTAAATGTTAAACGTAAGCACTCTAAGACAAGTACAAATAGCTTCTACCTGGAGGTTGTGTATCCAAATCACTGGATAGATATTTTAATTAACTTCTGCACAATAAAGAATGTCTGCTTCTGAGTTATTGAAGAACATTTCCTGAGAGAGGAAGACACAAAATGTCGTGCAATATATTTTAAAGTAGTGTTTTTACATATAAATAAAAACTGAAAGTCCTTCTTCCCATATAAGAAAGAGACAAATGCTGTTTAGAAATATCTTCAGGTCAAGTTGCAAATTAAATTAACGAGAGAGTTCCATCAGAAAGAGGTGTAAGACATGGCCAGAAGGGTTTTCTTAAGGTCAGGATTGAAATGAAGTGAAAAACTGTACAGAGTTCCATCAGAAACAGCACCAGACATGAGCAGGGGGCCTGTCATTACTGAATCTCATTTTATTCTTAATACACTGAATTATGATCTAATAGCGCAAATGTGTAGTCACCTTAGGTTCTGAGAGGGTCTTGAGAAAGCCTAAAAGAAAGCCTAAACACAAAGAAAATACATCTCTGGTGGGAACCAAACAGTTAATACGCTTCTCTCATTTCTTAAACCCATCTAGCTTTCATGTCCTAATAACACCAATTCTTACCAAGCTGGGAAACAGAAGCAAGCTGCAAACCCACAGGAGCGCCACCGTAAGTGCCTTCTCATCAACCCTTCACCTTTCAAACCACTGAAGTATCTCAATGCTTAAAACACTAATAAAAACCAAAAAGGTTTTACTCACAGTTAAAACCAGGTTCAATCGTTTTTCCAGCTTCAAGACTGTTTATTGTAATCTGAAAGATGATGTGCAGCAGCAGAAATGATAGACTGGTGAAACACAGAGATTTTAATAATCGTCCTGTATGCCCTGAAAGACAACACCAGAAAAAAAAAAAACAAACAAAAAACAAAACACATGCATGAATATAGTTGCTGACTTTCTAAACATTGTTTTGTTTTCAATATAAAACCAGGAAAAATACCCTGACTAAAGATATTCTACAAGTCAGGTCCACATTACTCATGATTGTCCCTCAAGAGTCAACATTGTAGCAAAAAACATACTTCAATTATAGTATCATTGAGCACTCTTCAAGCACAGATGCAAATGATTTTATTGCTGATATTTCCTTTTCCTTTTATAATTAAAAAAAAAAAAGTTTCTCAAGTGTCCAGATAGTAACTTTGCATCAGTGATGACACTGCAATGCTTTTTACCACATTACCTGGTACAAAGTCAAAACATGGATGAGGCTTCCAATCTGGAGAAACTAAAAAGCTGTTAATTTAATTAGTCTTTCCAAAACAAATTACATGGGAGCAGGAATAACAACATAAATCCCTCAGTCTGGCTCATGAGGGCAGACATAATTCCATAAGATTGCTTTGCCTTGCGCAGACTGCCCTTTAAAAGGTTTTGAAAATAACTTTCAATCCAGCTACACATGGTCACAGTTTCTCCATGACTTATTCATAGATTGGTTTGAGTTGGAAGGGACCTTAAAGACCACCTAGTTCCAACCATCTGCCATAGGTAAGGACACCTCCCACTGGAACAGGTCACTCAAGGCCTCATCCAACCTTGCACTGAACACCTCCAGGGAGGGGGTATTCATGACCTCCCTGGGCAACCTGTGCCAGTGCCTCACCATCCTCACCATAAAGAACTACATATCTCAAAGCTGGAGACAAAGAGTTTGACAGCAAAACTCTGTGGACTTAGCTGTGTTAAAATGTGCAGTTTGGTGATTTTTCAAACTGTAAGACAGAAATACCCCTTGGTGTTCAGGAGTTAACAGTTCAACAAGTATCAAGCACTGGAATTTCCATATTGAAGTTGTATTTGGAAATTCTTTGCTAGACTTGTTTCAGTCAACCTCCAGAGAAGAAAAAAAAATACAATCAGCCAACACACATTCACTTCCCAATCTCTTTCCGTATTAAAAAAATGGAACCATTAAAATCTTGAATCCACATTTCAATACTTCAATTGTCTGAACTCTCTGAAACACATCTCCATTTTAGGCTTCATTTTTTAGGGCCTGAAAGCAAACACATCTGATCTGAACTGTAGATTGAACAAAGTATTTAACAAAGCCTTAACTTTTGCACTTCTCGCTTTTAGAATAATACATTAGGATCCATTTCTTGAAAGGCTGAAATGTTGAAAAAGGATCTTTCTGCACAAAGCCAGGGAGAGTTTTAAAGAACTATTAACAGTCATGACAATAAATAGCCTCTCAGTGCATTGGTAAATGTGGCAGGGAAAATGCAGAGGCGGAAGGCAGTTAGACATGTTCAGTGCAGGTTACACCATTCCTCAAGGGCTGCTCACATCATGGTCATCAGTGGGACAGGACCACCTGCAGATCCTACTGAGTAGGAGCCCTTTGCCTGCACATCGCATTCACCTATGCCAGCAGGAACTAGACATAAAAGGAATCTGAAGAAAGCTAAGAAATGGTATGCCCCTGACTTTGAAAGTTTTGGAGAGGCATCAACAAGTTGGGAGGAATGGCAGTGTTAAAAATCAGTGAACAACTGAATACACCATTTATGCCAGGGAAGAAGTGACAGATTTGGATAAGGGATGAGTTTCAGCTTAGAGAGGGGTTTGAATAAGCCCATTTGACTGTATTTTAACTTCCATTTATTTTTCTTTCTGTTGGAAACTTAGTTCTAAATGACATAAAGAGAAAATTACAAAACTGAGGAGGCAAGAGAAGAAACAGCTGAAATTAACTTCCTGAAATACAACAGAGCTTCTTATGAGAAAAAAAAAAATTATGTGTCAGCCTTCTTTAATTGTTATTCATTCTAATTCACTCATAGTTACAGGTTAGGGGTTGTGTTGTTTTTGGTTTTGTTTTTTTTTTAATATACCTTAACTGTTTATTTGTGCTAACATGAAAGCCCTTGAGGACATGAAGAGAAGATGATTGTCCCACAGAGAAGATAATACCAATTGTTCAGAAGCCACAACACTCAACCTTTCATTTGTGTCTTTAGACTTGTGTATGACCATTAAAACTAAAATAAGAAAAATCTGGGGGAAATATAAAACCCAAAGGTTTGTAGCTTAAGTGCTGGGTCCTGATTTTACTGACACCACCATGTTGCCACCAGCTTCAGCAAACTGTGGGGAATGGAAAAGAGAGAGCAGATTTGTTGCAGAACTGCCCTGAAGAGCTAAGAAAAGTGGGTTTGCTTTCAGGTGCAGAGTGTCATTCCTAATGGCACCCAGTGAGACCAAAGCCTGGTATGTGGTTTTAGGAGCATACCCTAGTGCACCTTGGAAACACACATGGAGGTGTCTCCAGCTTCCTTGCCCCTGCAGAAGGCTCCAGGAGATGGCTTTCTGCCCTCTGCTTAAGCCTGAAGGACTTGGTCAGAACATGAAAGCTTCATTATCCTCTTTCTCTCTAGCCCTGCTCCCACACTAAACTAGACTCAAGAGGTCCAGAAGCTTTTCACACATCTCAGAGGAATCCATTTCTTATTTTTCAAACATAATCCAGCCAAGAGTGGAATTAGTGATGGCATGTCCCCTCCAGCCACAGGCATGCAACTCCAGTACAATTAGCTATTTGAATGTGTCCAACTATGACTTCTGCCTTTGACAGACACACAGACCTCTTGACTGCCAATACCATGATTGTCTGCAGAGGTGAATCCTGCTCCTCACATCATTTTCAACAATGCACCCAGCCTGGAGGCAAGAACGCCCTGGGGAGACCTTCCTGTGGCTTGTCAGTACTTGAAAAGGGCTTATGGCAAAGATGAGGACAATGTTTTTATTAGGGCCTGTTATCACAGGACAAAGGGTGATGGTTTTAATCTAAATGAATACAGATTTAGAATAGAGAGAAGTTTTTTTCCGCTGAGGGTGGTGAAATGCTGGCCTTGGCTGCACAGAGAGGTGGTAGAAGCCCCATTCCCAGAAACATTCAAGGTCATGCTGGATGGACTCTGAACAACCTGATCTAGTTGAAGATGTTCCTGCTCAGTGTAGTGGTGTTTGACTAATATAAAGGTCCTTTCCAAGCCCAAATATTCTGAGATTCTAAAACGGAGGAGAAAAATAACAGGTTCTAAAGTTAAGACAGTTTACTATTTCAAAGTGCATTTCCTGACATGAAGAAAGCTGGGGAGGGACTTTGTAGGATGTTAGGTAGTGATAGGACTAGGGGTAATGGAACGAAGCTAGAAATGAGTAGACTCAGACTGGGGGTTAGGAAGAAGCTCTTCACCATGAGAGTGGTGAGACCCTGGAATGGGTTGCCCAGGGAAGTGGTAGAAGCCTCATCCCTGGAGGTTTTTAAGGCCAAGCTGGATGAAGCTCTAGACAGCCTGATCTAGTGTGAGGTCTCCCTGCCCAAGGCAGGGGAGTCAGATCTCGATGATCCTTGTGGTCCCTTCCAACCCTGACTGATTCTATGATTCCTTCATCATGATCACACATAGGCACCTAAAGAGTAGAATTAAGAGTGTTTGAGAGTTTTATTTATGATGCTTTTATTACTTTGCAGTGGGAGTTTTTATAAATACAACCTTACTGCTGCATTTTCTGAAGTCAGTTGGGTTTTGGGTAATTATGGGTACCCCAAGCTGCTGTACCACTTTCAACTGTACTTCATGAGTTTTGCTTGGGAAGTTTTTTAATGCATCATTCTTTATTTGGATCACAGCAGATGAAATACCAAGGCACAAACAGTTTTTCACATAACCTTTGATAGCATGCTGTGAGTGAAAAATATTAACGTGCATTTATCTCCTGAACTAGTGACACTATAGTTAATAAAGATATGCTATTACAGCCTTGCAGGATTTAGTTTTTAATAAACAGCTTCATCAAGTGACAAACATAAAACTAAAGACCTCTGGGAACAAGCCTTGGTTGCAGCAAACTTCTGCAGCACAGGCAGTGCCATAGAATTCATTTCAGATGGAAATCTTTTCTCTTAACTTCTTGATTTGCCATCAGGAAACCTAGCATCACTTCAGAGCCTAGGTGGAACCAGGGTCATGAGGCTTTAATCACTTAGACCTTGGTTCCAAATTGGACTCTGCACAGGAAGGACATGGAACTGTTGGAGCGGGTCCAGAGGAGGGCCACAAAGATGATCAGAGGGCTGCAGCAGCTATCCTATGAGGACAGGCTGAGAGAGTTGGGGCTTTGCAGCCTGGAGAAGAGAAGGCTTCAAGGAGACCTTAGAGTAGCCTTCCAGTATCTGAAGAGGGCCTACAGGAAGGCTGGGGAGGGACTATTTACAAGGTCTTGTAATGACAGGATGAGAGGCAATGGGCTTAAACTGGCAGAGGGGAGATTCAAACCGGATGTTAGGAGGAAGTTTTTTACAGTGAGGGTGGTGAGGCACTGGCACAGGTTGCCCAGGGAGGTTGTGGCTGCTCCCTCCCTGGAGGTGTTCAAGGCCAGGTTGGACGAGGCCTTGAGTGACCTGTACTAGTGGGAGGTGTCCCTGCCTATGGCAGGGGCTTGGAACTAGATGATCCTTGAGGTCCTTTCCAACCTTACCATTCTATGATTCTATGATAACAGCATCTACATTGTAGATTGGGGCAGCTGGAGGCAGGCGGAGAGTTAAGAAAATATCTAATGTAAAATATCCTTTGGAAAAATCTAGATGTTTGAGGATAAAAGAAGAATTAAAAAAATAAAAACATCGTGACTTCCCAAATTAAAAAGAACCCACCTTTGGTCAGCTCTGCTTTCAGGGCCTTGAGTTATGAGATCAGATCATGCTGAGATAAATGGAAGAAAATAGTTTTGAACTGAAGCTGGCTTATGCCAAAATTTCAGAGGTGATAAAAAGCAGAGTTGGTGCCAGCTAATCATCAGGAAAATGTCACTGATTCCAGCATGAACATCTGCCCCTTTGGCCATGGGTGTCAAACAGATTCACACATTCAAATGTGTACACAGATAAAAGTTTATAAGCATGAAATAACATATACAATTTGACAGGAAAGCCTTGCATTTCTCTATGTGCAGTCACAGAATGGTAGGTGTTGGAACACACCTCTGGGGATCATCTAGCTGGAGAAGGGTCACGAGGATGATCAGAGGGCTGGAGGACCTCTCCTATGGAGACAGGCTGAGAGAATCATGGCTTTTCAGTCTGGAGAAGAGAAGGCTCTGAGGAAACCTGATTGTGGCCTTTCTGAAGAGGGATTACAAGAAAGCTGGGGAGGGACTTTTTAGAGTGTCAGCTAGTGATAGGACTGGGGGGAATGGAACAAAACTAGAAGTGGGGAGATTCAGATTGGATGTTAGGAAGAAGTTCTTCACCATGAGGGTTGTGAGACACTGGAACAAGTTGCCCAGGGAGGTGGTGGAAGCCCCATCCCTGGAAGTCTTTAAGCCCAGGCTGGATATGGCTCTGAGCAACCTGATCTAGTGTGAGGTGTCCCTGCCCATGGCAAGGGGGTTGGAACTGGATTATCCTTGATGTGACTTTCAGCCCTGACAATTCTGTGATTCTATGATTCTAGTTATCTAGTCCAAGCCCACTGCTGAAGCACATTCACCTTGAGGAGATTGCACAGATCACATCCAGGTGGGTCTGGAATCTCTTTACAGAAGGAGACTCAGCAGTACAGCACACTGAGGAATATGGGCCAGTCCCCCTTCCTGAATTCATCAGTACTACAGCACAGTAACTTAAACCTAACACAGCAGCATACCTGGAAGATGAAGAAAGAGTTCACATACAGATTCTTAAGTCAGCTGAGATTTTCAGTGGTGACTAGAGGGTTAAACTTCCAAAGCACATAGCAATTTATCTCTATCCAAGAAAGCACTTAAGTACATGAACAGACCCTCAATATTTTGTAGAAGGTTCATAAACCAACTGTCTGCTTCACTACTGGGGCATTGACACTCAGTGTGATCCAGCCTTAAAGCACACAGCTTGCAAGTCAATGGAAGTCAAATCCTTCTGGATACCTCCACACCATCCACTGTTGGTGCTCCTTAGAGTTACAATATGTGCCTATGTCCAAGTGTGCAGGGAAGGCGTAATCGCAGTGTTCCCAACTCTTTAAAGAGACAGTGCCCT
Organism: Ramphastos sulfuratus; assembly: GCA_013399055.1. Lineage (NCBI taxonomy): Eukaryota > Metazoa > Chordata > Aves > Piciformes > Ramphastidae > Ramphastos > Ramphastos sulfuratus. The sequence continues at coordinate 20,662 of WBNM01028070.1, forward strand.
CCAGTTTCAGGTTCTGTAAGGATGATGCTGCATTACAGACTGGCTTGGAAGGGACCTCTGAAGGTCATCTAGTCCAGTCACCATGCAGCCAGCAGGGACATCTTCGGCTAGATAAGGTTGCTCAGAGCCTCATCCAGGCATGGGACTTCTATCACCTTTCTGGACAACCTGTGCAAGTGTTCCATGACCCTCACTGACATGCTTGCTATTGCCAGTTTTATCTATTATTAACCAATTTTTCCTGGATGCAGAATATCTGCAGCATTTTTGTATGCATGGTGCAGCTATGCTTAGAGGTTGGCCTCCTGAGTCCTGAAATGTAATGAGACAAAGCTATGAGTAGGAAATAGAGGAAAGTAAACACTTGGAAGTGCTATACTAAGAATAAAACTTAATAAAGATGTGCCTTGTACACTGTATATTGTGCAATGACAAGCCACTGAGCCACCAGGTAAAGTAATTGCATATCAGCTCCTATTCACTAATAAACTCAAAAAAAAAAAAAAAAAAAACCCAACAAAAAACCAAAAAAACCAAAACACTAATGCTTAAATCATCCTGAAGCTGCCAGGAATTATCTTACTGGTTGAAAACCTGCTATCATTTTCCACCTAAAATAAAAACAAAACTTATTTCCTCCTTTCTTGAAAGCCCTGCTATCTTTCAGCTGCACACTAAAGCACTGTTAGCAGTACATCTATATTTAGTTTAATAGAAAATGCATTTCTATTTTTACCCCCCCAAAGAGTATTTTATATTTCAGCATTATCTTTTACCCAGCGGATTTCAGCTTACTGAAACATCAGGCAGACATCAGCACTGCACAAATACAAACCCACTTGGTTCCTTTGCCTGATTTCCAGCATCAAGACAAAAAATAAAGAGCATTGAACTAATGCCATGGGGTCTGATCTGTACCTGCCCAGGTCCAAGCCTTAAAATGTGTATTCATAAACAACAGCACAAGATTTGTATCTATGTATAAAGTTCTCTGCTCAAGCAGCCCCAATGAATCATATAATACACTGGGTTGGAAGGTACTTTTAAAGACCATCCAGTCCAACCTCTCTGCTGTAAGCAGGGACACCCCCAATTAAATCAGGTTGCTCAAGGCCCCATCAAGCCTCATCCTGAATGTCTCCAGGGATGGGGCCTCCAAAACCTCACCAGCCAACATGATCCAGTATTCCACCACCCTCATAGTAAAGAACTTCCTGTGTTCCAAACTAAATTTGCCCTTCTCTAGTTTAAAACCATTGCTCCTTGTACTACTGCCATGTACCTTTGTAAAAAGTTCCTTCCCAGTTTTCTGGTAGGCCCCCTTCAGGTACAGGGAGGCTGCTATAAGGTCTCCCTGAAGCCTTCTCTTCCCCAGGCTGAACAACCCAAACTCTCTCAGCCTGCATTCATAGAATCTTAGAATTGTAGAATTGTCAGGGCTGGAAGGGACCTCAAGGATCGCCTATGAGGAGAAACTGAAAGAGTTGGGGCTGTTCAGTCTGGAGAAGAGGAGGCTCCAAGGTGACCTTTTTGTGGCCTTCCAGTAGCTGAAGGCAGCCTACAAAAAGGCTTCGGAGGGACTTTTTAGGGTGTTGGGTAGTGATAGGACTAGGGGGAATGGAGCAAAACTGGAAGTGGGGAGATTCAGATTGGATGTTAGGAAGAAGTTCTTCATCACGAGGGCGGTGAGACCCTGGAACAGGTTGCATAAGGAAACAGGTTGCCTAAGGAGGTGGTTATCCTTATCCTTGGAGATCTTTTAAGGCCAGGCTGGATGAGGCTCTGGCCAGCCTGATCTAGGCTAGGGTATCCCAGCCCATGGCAGGGTGGGGTGGAACTGGGTGATCCTTGTGGTCCCTTCCAACCCTGACTGATTCTATGATCCTATGATCTAGTTCCAACCCTCTGCCATGGGCAAGGACAATCCAGAGCAGAAAATTACCAGATTTCAGAAATTCCAGAATTTCCCCAGTGTTTGAACAGTTTTGTCCTGAACAGGTCAACTATTCCCACATGGAGCCAAATGTTGCAGTCTATAACTATGCCCAACAGAAAAAAAAAAAAAAATTAAGTACACTTATCAAAAAACTCCACCATGATTCCTTAGTTTCAAGCAACTTTTTGTATTCCTTTGCATTTCCAATGATATAATTTCTTACATCACAAAACCACCAGAATTTCCAACAGTTTGTCATGAAATACCTCAAAATTTTACTTTACTTTCTAAAGCAAAATAAGACAAATTGTTCCAGGCTCTCCATCTGCACCAAAAAAAAAAAAAAAAATGCAGGTTTCTGATGTAGTTGAGTATGTCCCTGCTTAGTGCAGAGGGAGTTGGACTTGATAATCTCAGAAGTCCCTTCCAACACAAATCATTCTGATATTCTTTCATATAATAGAAGCACAGAATTGTCAGGGCTGAAAGGCACATCAAGGATCATCTAGATTCAACTCCCCTGCCACAGGCAGGGACACCTCACACTAGATCAGGATGCTCAGAGTCCCATCCAGCCTGGCCTTAAAAGATCTCCAAGGATAAGGATAACCATCTCCTTAGGCAACCTGTTCCAGGGTCTCACCACCCTCGTGGTGAAGAACTTCTTCCTAACATCCAAACTGAATCTCCCCACTTCCAGTTTTGCTCCATTCCCCCTAGTCCTATCACTACCCAACACCCTAAAAAGTCCCTCCCCAGCTTTCTTGTAGGCCCCCTTCAGCTACTGGAAGGCCACAATCAGGTCTCCCCCGAGATTATTATGCGATATTCTATCCTGCCTTACATGTGTTTCCTTACATTCCTCTCTCTGTTCCTCATTCTTTTTAAAATACTACAGAGCTCTAAGAGGGGGGGAAAAAGTTTGTTTAGAGATAGAAACATTGCAGAGATGCCAGCCAGACTTGGGTAAACACAGTAAAAAATGTTATGTGTAATTTCAAAGAAAAAAAATTAAATTTGATTTAGAAATGAAAACATAAAGTGCTGCATAGGATAACAAATGCCTGCTTACACCAGCTTCTTGCAGGATTTCCTGTTTTTCCTAGAAGTTTTCATGCCCAGAATTTTAGTAGAACTGAGCTGTATCCTCTGCATCAATAGACAATGCCATCCTTCAAGCTAGTCTTAATCTCCAGCTTGCAAGTTTACACAGGGAATTTACCCATTCTGTTAACAAAATATTTTGTCAGATGACTCAGAACTTAACCATTCTGTTTTGTTTTGGGGTTTTTTCCAGATGATGCTCATTAGCTTGCAAAACAATGACTACTTGATGTCTTCTTCTTGACAGGTGACTGTACGAGCCTAAATACAGAAAATAAATATCATAGATTCATAGAATGGTTTAGGCTGAAAGGCAGCTTAAAGATCATCTAATTCCTACCACCCTGCCATGGGCAGGGACATCTTCCACTAGACCAGGTTGCTCAAGGCTTCGTCCAACCTGGCCTTGAACAGTTTCAGAGAGGGGGCTTCCATGATCTCCCTGGGCAAGGTGTTTCAGTGTCTCTCCCACTTAGAAGAATTTCTCCCTAATCCCCAGTCTAAATTTGCCCTCCTCAAGCTTCAATTCATTCTTTCCCCTCCTATTACTACAAGCCCTTATGAACAGTCCATTCCCTGCTTTCCTGTAGGTTTCCCTCAGGTACTGGAAGGCTGCTATAAGGTCTTCCCAGAGCCTTCTTTTCTCCAGGTTCAACAGCCCCAACTCTCACGCCTGTCTCCATAGGAGAGGTGCTCCAGCCTCTTTGTGGTCCTAGTCTGGACCTGCTTTAGCAGTTGCATGTTCCTCTCATGCTGGGAGCACCACAGCTGGGTGCAGCACTCCAGGTGGGTTCTGATGAGAGCAGAGTGCAGAATCCCATCCCTCATCCTGCTGGTCTGGAGCAACCAAAGCTGGCTCATGGTGAGTTTTTTCATCCACTGACACCTCCAAGTCCTCCTCAAGATTGCTCTTAACCCACTCCTCAATCAACCTATATTTGTGCTCAGATATTAGTACACATAAGAACACTGAGCAATTTTAAGCCAGAGCTGTTCTTTCGCAAGAGGATTTGAGGCTTTTAATACAGAGTTTCAGTTACTTCCCTTGAGGAACCAGACTCTCTATGTTTGCTACTAACAATATTTATTTTGAATTAAAATTCAGTCAGTCATTATTGCATGGAGCTTAGCTGCCTACTGGGGTTAAACCATGACAGTAGACTATAAATACATCTGAAATCTTGACATCAAGTAACCCTTGATTTCTACAGGAGAAGAAATCACATTTTTCAATGTGGACCTCAGTGAAACTCTAAGATCCTGCCAATACCACTTGTGCTTCCTTGCAAATGGATGCAAAATGTTTTCATCGAAACATCCTGCAAAACAAGCAGAGATGTATATTGTACCTCTTATATCAATTCCACACCACTTCTCCCCTCCTCATCTCTCTGCATTAAAACCATAGCTGTAAAAGTGGAATCATTAAGGTTGGAAAAGACCTTTAAGATCATCAAGTCCAACTGTAACCAAGCTACCATGACCACTAAATTATATCCTGAAGCGCCACATCTCCATGCTTACTGAACATCTCCAGGGATGGTGACTCCACAACCTCCCTGGGCAGCCTGTTCCAATGCCTCACCACTCTTTCAGTACAGATTTTTTTTCCTAATATCCAACCTAAACCTCACCTGGCACAACTTAAGCCTATTTCCTCTCATCCTGTTGCTGGTTACTTGGGAGAAGAGACCAACACCATCCTCACTATAACCTCATTTCAGGTAGTTGTAGAGAGCAGTAAGATCTCCCCTTAGCCTTCTCTTCCCCAGACTAAACAACTCCAATATACTGGAACAGGTTGCCCAGGGTGGTTGTGGCTGCTCCCTCCCTGGAGGTGTTCAAGGCCAGATTGGATGAGGCCTTGAGCAACCAGTTCTAGTGGGAGATGTCCCTGCCTATGGCAGGGGGTTGGAACTAGATAATCTTAGAGGTCCTTTTCAACCTAAATCATTCTATGATTCTGTGATTATGTATTGTCTATCATTCCAGGCAGATTGGACAAAGGAATTTTGTACAAATAATCCATTACTTTTAACTCCAATATGTTTGCTATGAAGTCTCTTAGATCAGCCTACAGGTAAAGACCACAAATGAGCAATCACATTTCCATATGAAGATACCCATTATATTTTTTGGACAAAAGTCTGCAGAGAGGAGCGGAAAGTTCTGACCCAACGATAAACATCCTGTGCCTTGCATAGTGGGAAAAGGAGGCAAACATTCTAGCAAGCTGAGTCCTTGCTAATAAAGTGTTTTTCAGAGAAGCGTACAGCTGAGTAACGATTGAACAGCAATGCCTTTCCTTCCTTGGATGCTGCTGCCATGGACCAGGCATTTGGTGGGAGCAGATCAAATACTTGCATGCTAAAACACAGAATCCAGACCTGGTATTGACACTTAGAAATCTTAAATCACTTCTTTTGATGTTCTGAACACAGGTGAGGAAAGGTGAGGAGTTGCATATTAGCACACAAATCTGGGAAGAAGAAACATTTTAATTACTCCCTTAATCTGAAAGTTATGAACAGAGATCCAGATTTAACATTTTTTGGAAAAAATTTTAAGCAGGTGAAAGAAGATTATTTTATGATGAAAGAAATACTTGTGAAAAAGGAAACTCAAAAGTGTGAGATGCCAAGGCAAAAACCCCAAACCCAAGAGCAGAACTGACTCGTACACTGGAATGCCCTAGAATCGTACAATAGTCTGGATTGGAAGGGACCTCCAAAGGTCACCTAGTGCAAGCCCCTCTGCAGTCAGCAGGGGCATCCTCACTAGATCAGGCTGCTCAGAGCCCTGTCGAGCCTCATCTTCTCCAGGGATGGAACCCCAACCACCTCCCTGGGCAACTTGTTTCAGTGTTCAACCACCCTCACAGCAAAAAAACCTGTTCCTAACATCCAACCTAAATCTTCTCTTCTCTAGTTTGAAGCCATTGTCTCTCATCCTGTCACTCCAGGCCTCTGCAAACAGTCCCTCTCCATCCTTCTTGTAGGCCCCCTTCAGGTACTGCAAAGCTGCTGTTAGGTCTCCCTTGAGCCTCCTCCAGGCTGAACACCCCTAGCTCCCTCCACCTATTCTCATAGCAGAGGTGCTCCAACCCCCTGATCATTTTTGTGGCTCTCCTCTGGACCTGCTCCATCAAGTCCACATCTTTCTTATATTGAGGGCTCCAGACCTGGACACAGTACTCCAGGTGAGGTCTCATCAGAGCAGAGTAAAGTGGCAGAATCACCTCTCTGGATCTGCTGGCAACACTTCGTTTGATGCAACCCAGGATGTGATTTGCTTTCCGGGCTGCAAGCTCACATTGTCTGCTCATGTCCAGCTTCTTGTCCATCAGCACCCCCAAGTCCTTTTCCACAAAGTTGCATTCTATCACCTCATCTGCTAGTCTGTATTGATAGCAAGGATTGTTACTGCCCATCAACAGTTTAGTGTTAAAGTCTCAGAGACTGTAAATATGAAAGCAGCTAAGAATATCTGCATGCACACTGGCACACATCAGAAGTCCATTCTCACCAGCAATCAGTGGCAGCCATAAGCAGATGTCTGGGAAGTGTACAAGAAGATGAATACTCCCTCCAAGGCTCTAACCTTTTTGAGACTGCTTGAATTAGATTTGTTTGGTGAATTCCTCCTCTATGAACTTTCCCAGCCATATGAATTTTCAGCAGACACAACATCCTGCAGCAGGAATTGCCACAGGTCAGCTGTATATGTATATATATGAACAAAATCCTTCTGCTCGTTCTCAGCTCTCACATTATAAGAAAAAGAGAACAATTGATTACACTCAATCCTTTCCTTATCCTTTATGATTTTGTACCTCAGAAGGACACAGTCTTTCACTTGCACCTTTTCTTATCTAGAGTCCTATCTCTATGTTCCTCTGACACTGCTGTATATACCTTTGTTACATCCACCAACTATCTCTTGAATTGGAGAAAGGAAGGCTCTAGGGAGACCAGAAAGTAGACTTACAAGAAAGATGGGAGCATTCCTTTTACCGGGGCCTGTTGTGACAGGACAAAGGGTGATGGTTTTAAACTGAAAGAGGAGAAATTTAGACAAGATAGAAGGAAGAACATTTTACAGTGAGGGTGATGGGACATTGGCCCAGGTTGCCCACAGAAGTGGTAGAAGCCTCATCCCCAGTAACGTTCAGGTCTGATTGGATGGAGCAGATGTCCCTGCTGGCTGCAGGAGGTTTGGACTAGATGACCTTCAAAGGTTCCCTCCAACCCAAACCCTTCTATGATTCTTTCCAGTTCAACTACATGCCTTTAGGGTAGGGTGTCATGACCACAACAAAACACAGATCTCTTATGGCATTACACAGCAGCACAATGTTGTTCTGGTTCATTTTGCTTCATTCCTTTATGTCACGTTTCTTTTTTTCCAGCCTCTGCTGAGGCTCTGAACTAATGTTTCCATGAATGTATGCATCATGAGCCCTGGATTGCATTCCTAAAGGACTATGTCAGCTCAGCGACCACTGCTTTCTGTGTGATTTCTTTTCTTTTCTCTTCTAAACTTCAGCTTTATATACACTTGTCCCACAACACCACAAGTGGGATAAAAGGAAACCACTGCGTTCACTGACTGAAGGATCATTGCTGCTGCCGAGATGCAGATTGGGTGGAAGTGCTGATCTGCTCAAAGATAGGAAAGCTCTGCACATGGATTTGGGAAGGCTGGATTGATGGGCCAAGGTCAATGGGATGAGGTTCAACAAGGCCAAGTGCTGCATGGGGACCACAACAACCCCATGTGATGCTACAGGATTAGGGAAGAGTGGCTGGAAACTGCCCAGTAGAGAATGACCTAGTGCTGCTGTTTGGCAGCCATCTGAACGTGGGCCAGTGTGTCACCAGAAGGCCAAGAAGGCCAACAGTGTCCTGGCTTGCATCAGGAATAGTGTGGCCAGCAGGAGTAGGGCAGGAACTGTCACCCTACATAGGGTACTGGTGAAGCTGCACCTCGAATTCTGCCTTCAGTCCTCTCACTATAAGAAGGACATTGAGATGCTGGAGCAGGTCCAGAGAAAGGCAGCAGAGCCGGTGAAGAATCTGGAGAACAAATCTTCTGAGAAGTGGCTGAGGGAACTAGGGTTGTTTAGCCAGGAGGAGCCTAAGGGGAGACCTTATTGCTCTCTAGAATTCCATGAAAAGAACTTGCAGCACGGTAGTGATTGGTCTCTTCTCCCAAGTAACCTGCAACAGCATGAGAGAAACAGCCTCAAATTATGCCAAAGGAGGATTAGGTTAGATATTAGGAACAACGTCCTTACTGAAAGAGAGGTTAAGTATTGGAACAGGCTGCCCAAGGGAGTATTTGAGCCACCATCCCTGGAGGTATTAAAAAAAACTTGTAGGTGTGGCACTTCAGGATGTGGTTTAATGGGCATAGTGGTAGTGGGTTGATGGTTGGACTTGATAATCTTAGAGGTCTCTTCCAACCTTAATGATTCTATGACTCTATAAATGCATAGAGGTCACTAGATGCATGTTCTTTCAATTCTGACACTTTGGAAATCACACCAATCTCCACTTCAGGAAATACCTTTCAAAATTCTCTTGTCACATTAGACACTTTCAAAGACTGTTAAGTTTCATTAGTTTGTTTCTGAATAAATTAATTCTCTCTAAACACAATTTATCTATTCTAGTGCCTGAAAACCATAGCAAGGACAATTGCCTAACAATCAAATTGTCACAGACCAACTCATTTCATCCACACATCAAAAACTACCTGAAAGAAAGTAGTCTTCAAAGATAAATTCTCTAGTTCTTCTCTGTAGCCCTGTGAGATTTTATTAAGGTTTTTCACAATAGCTTTATTTCTCCATTAAGAATAACCAATTACCAAGCATCCACTGTGGGACATTGGCCGAGTAATGCTCATGTCCAACCAGATCTAATATATCTGGCATTTTGTCCTCTGGGACAGACATAAAAGGATCAGTAGTTTCATTCTTTCACGTACAGCAAAAATTATGGGGATCCTGCAGCCAAATGTAGTAAAACTGCTTCGGCGCTGAAGCTGAATTTGGCACTGATGCTCTGCACACGTGTAATCCAATTGTTGTCCAAGCAGTGTTTCAGGATCCAAGAGGCCTCTGGAGTGGCCTGTGAGACACTGCTGTGATTCAGCAGGGATTTCTCACACATCTGTCTTTCTGGTAGGAGGATTTGGAATCATCCCCTGGACAGCAGTAGGGCCAGTGGGACAACCACCTCAGACAAGTCTCCCAAGAAGCACTAGGGCCTGCAACAGAGGACTGCGCTATTTACACCTCTTCTTGTTAGAAAGGCTTGCTGCTTGAACACATCTAAATACTTTTGCCTGTGGTAGGAGGTCTAGGTATAGAGGAGCAAGAAAGCCTACATAGGGAGCAAAAATAAAGAAATCATAGAATCATCTCAGTCGGAAGAGACTTTTAAGATCAAGTCCAACCATTAACACAGCACTGCCAAATCACCACTCAAATCATGTCACTCAGCACCACACCAACATATCTTTTAAATCCTTCAGGGATGATGACTCCACCATGTCCCTGGGCAGCCTATTCCAGGGCTTGACCACCATTTTGGGGATGAAATTATTCCTACTGTCCAAATCAAACCTCCTTTGGTGCAATTTGAGGCCATTTCCTCTTGTCCTATTTCTTGTTACACCCCACCTCACTACAACCTACTTTCAGGTAGTTGTAAAGAGCAAGGAGGTCTTCCCCTGAGGCTTCCTCTTCTAAATAACCCCCAGCTTCCTCAGCTGCTCCTCACAAGACTTGTGCTCTAGACCCTTCACCACCTTCACTGCCCTTCTTTGGACATGCTCCAGCACATCAATGTAATTCTTGTAGTGAGGGACCCAAAACTCAATGGAGTATTCCAGGAGGTATGTAAGATGATGTATTGGAATATACTTTACTACCATGTTTCACTGGGTATGGTGCGACTGAACTGCTTACTCTTTTTGTGGTCTGGATTTTGAAACTATTACAAACCAACAAAGGAAACACTGAAAAGTATAAAGCATGGAGGTTATGGAGTACCTAAACCATGACAGTACTCCTGTGTTCTTCACAACTGTTAAAGGTAGTGTCTCAGTTCTTTACCATGGAATGTGAGCTATAAGTCTCAATCTGGAGAAAAGACCAGAAAATTAATTTCTGCCATTCTCAGAGACTATGCGGGGAAAGGAGACAAGTAAGACCTCTAAAAACTACTTAGGCATTTTTAATCACTCAGAAGGTTATATACAACAGACAAAGGAACTGTGACACTGTAAAATATCAGCTCAAAAAGTGCCCGAAAGAGCCCTGTGATCCTGCACTTTGTGCCTTTTGTTGAATGTTGAAGGGCTCTAAGAGGTTTCAGGCAGAGTCCTCAAAAGTCCCTGAGAGCTTAGGTGCCCAGAATACGTATTACTATTACCTGCAATTCTAAAAAGATAAGAAATCAAGGAAAAGAATAATCTCTAACTATCAAAGCTGGAGATTCAAGTGTGGAAGACAAGAAGAAAAGTCTGGTTTGGCAACATGGCCTCTGTGTGTGTTCTTTAAGTCACTGACATCATTGCAGCAGTTCAATGGCTGATCTGCAGTTAACATAAATTAATTATCATAAATATTGTTATGACCATCCTGGAAAAACTTCATAGAAAATTGACGGAAATATATTGAAAGAAGGGTTTGGGGTTGGTTTTTTGTTTTGTTTTGTTTTTTTTCCCTTTTGCTTTGTTTTTTTATTAGTAGGAGAGAACAATGAGCATATCTCTAACCTGAAAGAAACTGAAACATACATCTTCACTTGCATATAGGTTGGTCTTTACTTCTGGAGTACCTAAAAAATGTTGCTATGAAATGAAAGCCAAAGTTTTTATGTTATTGTGGAGACAAGAGACATAGTTAAGTATACACATAAGTGTTGCGTACATGCAGAAGGACATAGTGGCCACACAAACATAGCACAGAATGGCTTGGGCTTAAAGGGACCTCTAAAAGCCATCTAGTCCAACCACCCTTAAGTCAGCAGGAACATCTGCAACTAGAGCAGGTTGCTCAAAGCCCCATCCAACCTGATCTGGAATAGTTCCAGATCTACTATGTCTCTAGACAACCTGGGTCAGTGTTTCACCACCCTCAGTGTAAAAAAATTTTCCTCTCTAGTCTGGGTCTCCCCTTCTTTAGTTTAAAACTATCACTCCTTGTCCTGTCACTTTGCTATGCAGACAATCTTTTCTGAGCTCACATCACAGCTAATAATTTCACTTGTACATTGAGGGGCAACAGTGTGCAAAATCCATTTTGTCATCTAGATTCAGTCTTATAAAACACGTGCTTCACCAATTTCAGTCTGGAGTGTGCTGGATATTTGGGAAGGAAAGAATCATGAAGACTGGAAAAGACCTCCAAGATCATGAGGTACAATCATCAACCCACCACTAGCATGCCCAGGAAACCATGTCCCAGAGTGCCATATCTACATATCCTTTTGAACATCTTCAGGGATGGTTACTCCACCACCTCCCTGGGCAGCCTGTTTCAATGCCTGACCACTCTTTTCAGGAAAGAAATTATTTCTAATATCCAACCTAAATCTTCCCTGGCACAACTTGAAGTTATTTCCTCTTCTCCTATTGCAAGTTACTTGGGAGAAGAGCCCAACCCCCACCTTGCTACAACCTCCTTTCAGGTAGTTGTAGAGAGCAAGAAGGTCTCACCCCAGCCTCCTTTTCTCCAGACTAAACAATCCCAGCTTCCCCTCATAAGCCTTGTTCTCCAAATCCCTTGCCAGCTTCATTGCCCTTCTAAGATTTTTCTTCATACAGCATTATCACTATATTAAACCCAGAACAAAATGCAGCTATCACTCAGCTATGTGTCATGTTCATAGACTTAACATAAAAGCATTTCAAACAGAAAAATACTTAACTATGAAGTGCAATAATGAAGGGGGAAACATGTACCTGATGTTTAACACTGGAGCCCCAGTCTTAAAACAAAAAACAGCCATACATCTTACACACACACACTCCTGGTATAAAAACCATCTGTATTCAGCACAGAGTTAGTAGCCTAAGCTGTTTTCCAGTCAGACACAGTCAGACCTTTTCTTAGTCTACAGCGTACTAAAAATATTTCGTATGAAGCAATGTGCACAAGGATCACCGAAGTGGAAGCCTGATTCTATTTTTGATTGCTAGCCTTTAATAATTCAGGCTGAAATTCCAGTTGCTAAAGGAACTTTAACAATATTTGGCCGGAAGGATGGAATGCCACTGTTCAGCTCAAGAAATACAATTATTTAGCTTGAGCTTTCCAAGCCTTAGGTATTTTCTTCGTATTTTTTTTTTCAACCTAGTGAAGTGAAGAATTTCCACTTCAGTGAATACCAACATTTCCTCACTGAAAAAAAAACAAAACAAAAAACCCACCTCTAGTTTTATAGCAGTACACACTCCTCCTTTAAAAGTGCATCCAAATTAATAACACTTCAAGAGGAATTTTTCTTAGAAAGTTATGAAATCACAGAAAGAGAAGGGACATTGGAAAAGGAACAGCAACAACACACAGCATTAGCAAGCATCTTCTGAAGTGTCGGTGACACTTTAAAGCAGCACTAAATCAGTTGCTTTTATACTAGCATGAGGTTTGTGTAATAGATGACAGCAAGGCCTGCTATAAAGACTTTAGGGCTGCTTGCTGGGGATAACCTTTAGAGCACATCCAGGGCTTTTTGCCATATGGTAGTGATGGAGCATTGCAAATTTGTGCTAATATAACCATGTTTGTGTTGATGCACCACCACGGCAACATTTGATCTCTATATAGTAGAGAGCTCTCACAGAATCACAGAATATCAGAGGTTGGAAGAGGCCTCCAGAGATCATTGAGTCTAACCCCTCTGCCAAAGCAGGATCACCTTGGGCAGTCCACAGAGGAATCATCCAAGTGGAGTTTGGAGAGTCTCCAGAGGAGACTCCACAACCCCCTTGGGTAGCCTGTTCCAATGCTCCATCACCCTCACTGTAAATAAGTTTCTCCTCACGCTGAGATGAAACCTCCTGTGTTAAGTTTGTATCCACCGTTCCTTGTCTTATTACTGTGCACCAGCAAAAAGAGACTGGCCCCATCCACTTGATACCCATCCCTCAGATACTCATAGACTGCAATGTATGTCTGAGCACACTTTTGCAAGCACAGTTACATGAGAATCATAGAACCATAGACTACTTTGGGTTGGAAGGAACCAAAGTCCAACCCCTCTGCAGTCAGCAAGGATATCTTCAACTAGATCCAGTAAAGAGGAATTATTTTTGTATTATTTAATGAAGAGGAAACATCAGCAAGACTAATCCACCAGATGAAGAGGAATGCATTGTGAGCAATGTTTTTGTGTCTCTCTTCTTCTGTCCTTCCTTTGCCTATTTAAATGAAAAACTCTTTCAGGCCAGGCCTGGCTTGATGTGAGCAGTGACTCTGATGCGGACGTCTGCATCATAGAATAACAGAATCTTTTGGTTGGAAGGGACCTAGTCTAACTCTCCTGGAGTGTGCAGGGACATTTGCAACTAGATCAAGTTGCTCAGAGCCTTGTCCAGCCTGACCTGGGACGTTTCTAGGCATAGGGCTTCAACCACCTGTTTGTGCAACCTGTTCTATTTGGAATACTTAAAACTAAATAAAACTCCAACCTCACCTCGTTGCAAAACACTGTGCTGGGCACTCTGGCAAGGGAAAACACGATCCCCATCTGCTGCCCACATTGCCCAGCACTGAGGGAGATGAATCAGACCAGCTTGGTCCACCTCAGCATCCCATGAGGGGCATGCACAGCCTCCTCTGAAAGCTGAGCTCTGTTCCAGCAGTGTACTATGGGTATGTCACTCCGTGACCCTTCTCTGACACCCAGCACAAACACTGGGAGCATGACAACCTCGTGCAACAGTAGTTGAACAGCTCTCTAGGTTTCTGCACTCCTCAGAGGCAAGGACAAGCTGCATTCTCCTTTATTATTCTACCACATTTCCTTGTGTGTGTCAACTGTTCCTTAGTTACAAAAAACTGTACTCTTTCTAGACAAGTGCAATGAATCTTCAGAAAAGGAGGCAAAGTTATTTATTTTCTATTAAAGCATTCTAAAGAAAGTCCCAGAAAGCATTAAAGTTTTTATTTACAGCCTTGTCTGCTCAGATGCAAATACATTTCTATGTAGCCACCTCATGGTAGCATATCCTAGCCATCTTGTAATGAAATTATTGCAAATGTATCAGCAAGACATGATCCCACATATTTAAGTCATTACAGTGAACTCTGGCAAGGGTCAAAGCCCATTAGTTATTTTAATTATAGCTGAGTCAATCTCCATTAGGTATGATTAACATTTGGGCTAACTTTGCTCTGTCTTGCAGCTAAAGCTCAAAATGCAACTCATGTTTTTGAGGTTTACATAATTGTTACAACTTTGGCCCAGCCTTCACACTACCATTATCTTTTGTTTACAGGAAGAAAAGAGAGAACTAGAATAAGGCAGAAATCAGTTCAGGCAATGTTTGTTTCCTAGACCAAAATAATACCCAATTACTAACACACAAAGGATAGCAGCTTAAGGAACATGGTAAAAAGTTCCCAGCTGCAGTATTTTGTAGATGACATTTTTTAGATACAAAGAGATCTCTATGAGGCTTTTGCAGACATGTTGCAAGATCTGTGATTCTACGTGGCAGCGCTGATGCACCTTGACTGGCTGTCTCTGCAGAACACTGCAAGTTCTATGGGGCCTGTAAAAATCATAGAAATGCAGAATCTTTTTGGTTGGAAGAGACCTTTAAGATCATCAAGTCCAACTCTTAACCCAGCCTTGCCGAGTCAGCACTAAACCATGTCACTCAGCACCACATCTACATGGCTTTTAAATCCCTCCAGGAATGGAGACTCCACCACTTCCCTGGCAGCCTGTTCTAGGGCTTGACAGAATTTTTGGTGAACAGTTTTGGCACAGTTTGAGGCTGTTACTACCTCTCTGGACAACATATTCTCATGTTTCACCACCTCTGGCATAAAAATGTCTTCCTTCTCTCTAGTCTGTATCTCCCCCTTTTAGTTTAAAACTAGCACCCCTTGTCCTGTCACAGCAGTTCCTAACAAAAGGACTGTTCCGAGGTTTCTTACAGGTCCCCCCCCACCCTTTAAGACTGAAAAGGTGTAATAAGATCTCCCCAGAACCTCTACTCCATTAAATCAGGAAAGATCCCAGATGATCACCTCTGAAGCATTTAGATTCTGCACTGTTCAAATTTAAAAACCGTTATTCTTCCCTTAATATCTTAGATATATTTATAGATACCTTAAATGTTCTTCCTGTTGTAGCATAGTCAGTACACTAACTGATGTGTGACCATAACTGTAGGACTTAATGCATTCAGAAGGAATCCCAAGCCTGCCAGTTTATGGAAGCACTGAAGAAAAGACTTAGCAAAGACTCTGGCTGGTGCAAATGTACTTTCAGACATGTAAGAGATTATATGAAGCAACTTGACATGGTGCTGTTAAAGGTTTGCAATGTTAACAGTTTAAAGCAAGTCAGTAGAGAGGCAGGCAGTGAAAAGATCCAAGGAATGCAGCAGTTCACTGCAGAAGTGAGGAAAAGGAGGGAAAACTGCCACGCACATGTGTTCTTGTCTCCTGCATCCCTTATTCCAAAAGAATGAACATAGAAGGAAGAAGGAATAACCAAATGGCAGGTAAGGACTCAAGTCATTGAATGATAGCTGAATAAAGCACTCAAAACTCTGCATAAAAACACACTATTTAGAGACAAAATAAAGGCGGCAAAACCAGACCTGTGCCGTGCCCAAGAAACGGCATGGTAAATTGAAAGGGTCCTTTTTATACCTGGAAATTACAGGCTACTGAATACAGGAGGTGCAAAATATTCTGGAACTCAAAACATGCTTTAAAAGGTCTAAAAAGCAGAACAGGTACTTCTACCCAAAATTACTTTGAAGAGATGACAGACAACAAAGAAACGCTCTGAGTCATCATCCTGCTTGCTTAACCATTAAAAAAGCTGAGACACAAAGCTACCTTACTTTTCACAACTTGTGCAGGATCACAACTCTTTTAGTGAGATCCATTCTTTCCTGAAAGAGAAAACCTCCACACTCCAAAATCTGCATGCTGTCAATGAAACATGAGGCACTGGGCCAGGAGAGCAGGCAGCCAATCTACACTGAAACATCTGAATATATTAATTTGAGATCTAAGGGACACGGCTCTTTCAAGAAAAGAATTGCAAGCTAAATAGCAGGCTGAATACTCGAGCTGGTGTGAATCAACATTGCTCCACTGAAGTCATCTCAACTCCACCATTCAAAGAGGCTGAGGCTGGATGCTCTGTTTAACATAAACAAGCATCAGGCAAACATTCCTCATTTTCTGCTGAAATTTCACATGCCAGTCAGATTGCATTTCTCACCTCCGATTCAAGAGTAGAAATGAAATGGCTCCATGCACCTTCCTGCTGGTAGCATGAAGACAACATTTGGCAGAAAGAAACCTTCTGCAAACAGCCAATGTAGTCCTGAAAATATTGTTACTTTTCTGCTGACAAAACTGATTTATCTTTAGCTACCAGATGGATTCAGGAAAGAGAGATGAATTCTGTAATGGAGATGGAATGCCCTATTTTATGTGTCTCATTGCCGCTCTGCAGATCTCTCTCATTGCCATTCTGTCTGCTCCTTTGCTCTGAATTCAAGTTAATTAAAAAAAAAAAAAAAAAAAGGGAGTGGGGGGGAGGAATTTTCATAAAGAAAATATTTTAAATTAAGAATTTGTTTTATTTGCAGAGAAGTGTTTCAGCCAGCCTGTCTTTAACTCCAAGGCATTCCAAAACATGAAAAAATAACTAGGAATATAGTTTTTTAAAAGCAAACACCAGTTTGCAAAGGGTTACAGCTAGGCTGGCTGCTAGACAGCTGACAAGACACTCACTATGAACTCTTCCTTCCCAGAGGGGAAAAGAAGGGGAATAAAAGAAACTGATGGGTTGGGAAAGAAAACTGAACCAGTTTTAATGAAAATAATAATAAAATGAAAAAGATACAAACCAATATGAAATCCAACCCCTAATGGCAATGACATCATCATTGTCACCACTGATGCTGGAGGCAGGCACTGGGGAAGACCCAGAATGGACTCGAGCAGCAGATGGGAACCAGATCCAGGAGCTGTGTTCTGGAACTGGATTCAGGAAAACACGGATTGGGATCAAAGGCAGAACAGAGTCCTCCTTGGACACCACCCATTGAAGAAGAGACCTGACCCTGATAATCCTTCAGCTTGACCCTGAAGATGATGTCCATGGGATGAAATCTCTTACTGGTCACTTCAGGGTCACTCGTCCCTGCAGATGCCATCTCTGACTTCCTGCACCCCAAAATGGGGCACAAGATATGGCGGTGCTCTTGGTCTGCAGAAGAACAAGTCTAAGCCAGAGCCTTTCTGCAGCCTGCCCTGGGCAGTAACTCTCCCCATCAGTGCTCTTACTGCTAGTAGCAGCCCCTGGCTGTGCAAACCTGCCCTGAACTTCAGGAAATGAGCAGAGACAGAGCTGAGAAGTCAGATCCCTGAACAGAATGAGTTCTGTTCTAACTCAAACCAGGACACCGATTTGCAACTTCAACAACCTCCTTCCTTTCACAGTGCAGACAGCATGGCATTGAGCCTTAAAAGAGGTTCATATTCCCACTGACCAGAAGAATAGACAAGCACTTGTTTCTATCACAAACATCTTGGGAACCAGGAATAGTTCTCATTAGCTCTCCGCAGAACATCACTTAAGGGTCAGGTTTGGAATTGCACTGGTCCAATCTTGCCAAAATAACTAAGGTGTCCAGGAGCGTAAATGATCCAGCTTCTACCAGAAAATCTAATAAAAATTACAAAGCCTAGAATTACCCAGTTTGAGAGCTGGCAGTTCCTCTTAATTAGCCTCTTCTGAAAAGTTTAAACATGGCACCTCTGAAAATCTAGCCTGGGTGACTACCTCCATGTGAGAACACCAAAGTGGGTACACATTATTAAAGTAGCTTTGCTCCCTTTTCATTAGGTGTGCCTTTATCCTTGGCTGCCTGTACGTGTTTACAAGCTTCCCTTTCACATTTCCTGTAAGGCTCATCGCAGTAAAATAACTACCAGGTTCCTTCTTATTCACCACCTCCCTTCTGAGCCAAAACAGTTTTAACCACTCCCCTAACCAGAGACAAACTGCTGAGAGTCACTTAGGTTTGGCACACACACTGGAGCAAGTCACTGATTTCTGACACTGCATTTGTCCTCATTCCTACTCCAATCTCCTATTTGTAAGGAAGCAGGTTGGAGCTTTGAACATATTTGCTTTACTTTTCCCTAGAGGGGAAGAAAAAAGCCTGTCAGAGGGGAAGAAAAAAAAAACAGGGAGGTGATGAGCCTAAATCTCTGCAAAGTTGTGACAAAGACTATTGTGGAATTAGCTGAGGTATTGTTTGCAAAAAGACTTAAGTAACTCTCTGTTCAGGTCCAGACTAGGACTGATTTCAGACAGTTTGGTGTCTATCCTCCATAAACACTTAGGTGTTTCTTAAAGCACCAACTGCTTTACAGGAATTACTGGGAGGACTTTCCTCTGATAAAACCCTTCAGATACTACTATAATTTCCTGTCTGACTAGAACACACAAGCATCAAAAAGCTCTTAAGAGTAGATTAATTGGTCAGGCCTAGTTAATTTGTAATAATAATCATGGGTTTGGTCTCTGGACAAGAGACTCATTTTCATTTTTGTCATCTGTTGGACATCATTTGTTTGAGTTGGCTATAGTGTGCCAGAAGTGACTCATACTCAGAGAGCCAAAGTCTCCAAAGAGTTGAGTATCCTCATTCTCTCTCCATTTCTGAAAAAGATTTATTGCCTTGTGACTATGTTTCTCACTGCCTTGTTCGATGTGTTTATTTTTTTTTTATTGGTAGTAATATCTTGGGTAACAGATATACAGACTGTTAAGAAAAGATACAATGAGGGTGGTGAGGCCCAGGTTGCCCAGAGAGGTAGTAGAAGCCTCATCCCTGAAAACATTCCAGGTCAGATTGGACTGGGCTCTGAGCAACTTCATCTAGTTGCAGATATCCCTGTTCACTGCAGGAAAGTTGGACTAGATGACCTTGAAAGGACCTAGATGGTTCTTTCCAACAGAAACATTCTATGATGCAGACTTCAGTATCGAAGTCACTGCTCACATCAAGACAGTCCTGGCCTGGAAGAATTTTTCATTTAAACAGGCAAAGGAAGCAGAGAAGAAGAGAGACACAAAAAGGTTGCTTGCAATATGGCTATAAACTATTACAGCCATTGTTACAGGAATAATGGGTTCATCTTAATCTGCTGGATTAATCCTGCTGGAGTACCCCCCTCCTTCATTAAAAGTTAATAAAAATAATCCCTCTCTGCCACGTTGCCAGCACACATTTTGTTATTGCCTTCGCACCTCCTTCAGTCCCTCTCAATGTACAACGCAGCACTACAAGATCGTCGCAAAATGAAATGCACTTGCTGTGGTTTGATGGGAAGTGAAAGGGGAGACAACTTGCTAAGCTAAAACTGTCTGTCATCACAAAATAATGTCTCAAGGAGTAGGGAAAGAGTTAGAGCTGGTTTAATACTCCTCTGTAGTACTTGGTTGTGCTCTCCAGTACCTGACACGGGCACGCTGCCTGCAGCTCTCCAGCAGTTTGGCATTGGCGCTGCTGAGCGCCGTTCGAGAAATGTATTGGCACAGATCTGCCCTAGACAGTAAATAACTGATTTCAAACACTGAATGCAAGGCATCAGGGACATAATTAGAATTACTGAGTCTCTCTGTATATTGCCCAACATGAAATAACAGACAGTATTATCTTTAAGGTAACATTTTACAGGAAGAATATTAAGATTAGTTAAATATTTATTTTGAGGGACAGGTTGTGGTTGGCTTGGTTTTTTGTTTTGTTTTATTATTTGTTTGGGTTTTTTAAGTGTATTAACTTGGAGCATCCAAAAAACATTCCTAGTTCACACACTTCCTGTAAACTTGAGCAAACATGGCAATTTGCAGGCCAGGCCAACTTTTTGACTCAATTATATTTGGCTTAAAGTAGGGTTTATAATGAATCCTGGCAAGGCTTTAACTAAAAGGAGACTATCTCCCATGTATAAGTAAGACTGTTTTAAATGTGAGTCATCTGAAAATCACCATCCTTGAAATGGGCTGATGTTTTCAAGTGAACTTAATGACATTTTAAGGAACCCAATCTGTATTTTGAAGACCAAGCTATTCTAAAAATTCAGCTGTCACCGAAGTCTCACATAAAATGTAATTTTCTTGTACATTGCTGTGCTGAAAATTTATGTTTGCTTTCAAATGACACTGCATCTAAAATCTGTCCTCAACATTTCTTCTTTCTTTTTTTTTGCCTATGCACCCCACTGGCATGTGTGGTATGTGTGCACACAAACAACTTTATTGTGCTTCCAGAAAAGGAACTTAAAAGGAGAGTTGTGACATAACATAAATGATGGTGCTGGTAATATTTCAGATTGTCTCAAGAGCTTGGGGTTTGGGTTCTGTTTCAGATTTTTCAGCTAAAGTAGAAAACAAGACTACAAGAAAACACTTACCCCGTGAATACATGGAATTCAGACGAAATTTCACCACCTGAGTTTTCATACTTGACAAGTTCTAACTGTATTATCTGAGGTTACTAAAGGCTGGATCTTCAATTTTCTCCATGGATAGATCTGGATCTGCCATTTAACCAATTAACATTTTCCCACTCGCTCTATTTGAAAGCTCAAATGTAAGGACTGAAATAAAGGGTCATGATAAAAGAAGGGTATTAACATACAGCAATCCTAAAGGTATCTCCATCACCAAAGGAGCCATAGAATGGGCTGGGCTAGAAGGGACCTCCAAAGCTCAAAGTCAGCAGGGACATCCTCAACTAGATCAGGTTGCCCAGAGTCCTGCCAAGCCTCATTTTGCGTATCTCCAGGGACGGGGCCTCAACCACTTCCCCAGGCAACCTGTTCTGGTGTTCCACGATCCTCACAGTAAAGAACTTCTTTCTGACATCCAATCTAAATTTGCTCTTCTCTAGTTTAAAGCCATTGCCCCTCATCCTATCTCCATAGGCCTTTGTAAAGAGTCTCTCTCCAACTTTCCTGTAGGCCCCCTTCAGCCACTGGATGGCTACTATTAGGTCTCTCCATATCCTTCTCTTCTCCAGGCTGAACAACCCCCAGTCTGTCATTGCATCAGAGGTGCTTCAATAATCAGGTGATGCACTGTGTTCTTCAGAAGCATAAGCATTTATCTTGAAACAATCTATCCAAACTAAGTTCAGTTTACAATGCTGACAACTTACAAGCAAAAGAGCTTCACAGAAGGCTTGGGGTTGGAACAGATTTTGAAACTTCATCTACTCCAATCCCAGGGATGATACAAGATAATTTCAGGAGAAATGGAAGAACAAGAGAAATTAAGGGTACACAGATCACAGATTTGTCCTCTTTAAATATGGAGGAAACATAAAATGTATCTTTTTCACAAGTACAAAGGGCTCAGGATGAGACTAAGTCAGAGTGGTTGACACAAGACAGACAAAGCATTTATAAAAGGAGCAGATGAGAGAGAACCTCAAAATATGGATTGTAGTACAAAAAATGATGAACCTCATGATATTCAGGAACATCACTCTTGAAGGCTGTGGCTTCCCAAACATCACTTTATCACCAGTTTGGAAGGCCTATTTATGGTGGTGCAGGCGTGCTGCCAGAGACACTTCCCACAGCAGCAGAGGGAATCTTCAGGAAAGATTTTCATTACCATGAAACAAGTAGCATCACCTTCCACCATGTGCTAAGGTGACAGGAAAAAGTTCTTTACCAAAATAATGGTCAAGTTTTGGAAGAAGCTCCTCAGGGAGATGACTGAATCACCATCCCTGGAGATGTTCAAAAAACATGCGGACATGGCACTTTGGGGCTAGTAGGCATGGTGGTGTTGGGCTGATGGTTGCACTTGATGATGTCAGAGGTCTTTTCCAGTCTTAATGATTCCATGATTCTATCTTCCCATGCAATATATGCAATCAGTGGATACCCATAATGGTTATAACTTTGGAAGAAAGGCTTCTCTGAGCACATGAAGAATGTGTACACTGCTATGTGCGTTTTTCAGAAGTCATATTGCTGTTAATACCCAGTTTGGTATCCTTGAGCAGGTTCTTATTGATCTTTAGGGAAAATAAAGTATCTGCTCACAAGACTGTGTGCATGTGGCAAATTGCTTTTCAAAACCAACTGTCTATTTTGGAAAGCAAAAAGTGATGGCAAGCATTCCAGATCATCCCAGAAGTTACTAGAGTTTTAATAACGCTATGTTTCAGAATTAAAATGCTGTATGTATGCCTACATTCTGAATAAATAAATGGAGGGGAAAACCCAAACGTGCTGGAACACATCCAGAGAAGGGCCATGAGAATAATCAGGGGGTTGGAGAACCTCTCCTATGAGGACAGGCTGAGAGAGTTGGGGCTATTCAGTCTGCAGAAGAGAAGACTCCGCAGAGACCTTATTGTAGGCTTCCAGTATCTGAAGCGGACTACAAGAAAGCTGCTGAGGAACTTTTTAGGATGTCAGGTAGTGATAGGACTAGGGCAAATGGAGCAAAACTAGAAGTGTGGAGATTCAGATCAGATGTTAGGAAGAAGTTCTTCAGCATGAGGGTGGTGAGACACTGGAACAGGTTGCCCAGGGAGGTGGTGGAAGCCTCATCCCTGGAGGTTTTTAAGCCCAGGCTGGATGGGGCTCTGAACAACTTGATCTAGTGTGAGGTGTCCCTGCCCATGGCAGGGTGGTTGCACCTAAACAGTCCCTGGAGTCCCTTCCAGCCCTAACAATTCTATGACTCTATGATTTATTCTCCTAATACGTAGACAGAACCATAGAATCACCAAAGTTGGAAAAGACCTCTAAGAACATCGAATCCAACTCTAGTATATTATTCCATAAGAGCATCCACAAAAGATTTTATCCAGCACCATAATGAGTTTTATTGCTGAATGTCAATTATCATTATCCCTCACACATCTACTTAGACCATTTCAGTGAGATCTAAAGTACCTAGAAGCAATCAGACTAAGACTCAGCCTAAATCCATTTTTGCAGCCTCCAAATCTAATACTCTTGTTTGAAGAGAAGACTTAATGAAAAGCAATGAGTTCTGCTAGGCAGAGGATGAAGTCAGTAAAATATTAAATTTGTAAAGCTCTGAGGGAGTTTTAGATCATATCAGTAACACAGAAAAGTGATTGTCACTCTCTACTCAGCACTGGTGAGGCCACTTCTTAAATATTTGGTTCACTTTAGGGCTTTTCACAGGATCACAGGGGCTGGAAGGGACCTCTGGAGATTTTCAAGTCCAGCCTCCCTGCCAGAGCAGGACCATAGAATCTAACACAGGTCACACAGGAACACATCCAGAAGGGTCTTGTAAGTCACCAGACAAGCAGAGTCCACAACCTCTCTGGGCAGCCTGTTCCACTGCTCTGTGATCTTTACAGTAAAAAAAGATACTAAGGTGCTGAACAGGTCCAGAGAAGGGAAGCAAAGCTGGTAAAGGCTCTGGAGAAGAGGTCTTATGAGGAGCAGCTGAAGGATCTTAGGTCATTTAGCCTGGAGAAAAAGGAGGCTGAGGAGAGACTTCTACAACTCCCTGAATGGAGGTTGGAGCAAGGCGGAGGTCAATCTTTTCAACCAAGAAACAAGCAACAGGATGAGATGAAATCACAGAATCACAGAATGTCAGGGGCTGGAAGGGACCTTGAAAGATCATCTAGTGCAATCCCCCTGCCAGAGCAGGATCTTCTATACCAAATCACACAGGAACACATCCAAGTGGGTTTTGAATATCCCCAGAGAATGGCCTCAAGCTGTACCAGGGGAGGATTAGATTGCACATTAGGAAAAATTCTTCCCAAAAAGGGCTGTCGAGCTCTGGAGCAGGCTGCCAGAGCAGTGGTGGAGTCACCATCCCTGGAAGGATTTAAAAACTGTGTAGATGTGATGCTGAGGGATGTGGTTTAGTGGTGACTTAGCAGAGCTGGGTTAATGGTGGACATGATGATCTTAAAAGTCTCTTCCAACTGAAATGATTTTGTGATTCCAAAGTGGCCTGATGTTTAGCTAGACAAATATTCACTGAAGCACTTCTCAAGCAGTCTGGCATGTGCAGGAGGGCTTTAGTAGAACATGAATTTTGGGTATTGAATCACAAATTAGTGTCTTCCTGTGGTAAATCCCGAACCTGGCTTATCTCTGGATCTCTCTGCATCTATCATAATGGTATCTACTTTCCAGAACTGCTATTATTAATTTATTTGTCTAGATACACAACAGCATGAGCAAGTATGGCCCTAGTCCTTTGAATATTTTCAGAACAGTAACATTGAGACAGGTTTTTACACAAGTGTATGCAAAAATTTCTCAGTATTGCATTGTCTTCCTGATTTGAAGTCATATTCTTGTACCTGACCCCTTCCTACATATCCAAGAAAAAAAAAATCCCCAGTGGTCACTAAAAAGTGCACTTCCTGGAACTGGCTTCCAAACCTCACCTAAAATCCTCTTTAATAATCAGCACATTGTCTCCGATCATACATCAGTCATTTCTGGTTTGCAGATTTGGAAAAGGTTAAACCACCAAATAAAGATGCTGAGGTTAAAAGTGGATTTCTCTAAACAGTCATATTTTTGTGCTGGACAAAACTAAAGGCTCAAAGCAGAAAACTTCAAGTTTAAGACACAATAGATCATCTTAATAGCGGACAAAGCACATCTGTACTGCCTACATAGTGTTTCTCCTGTATATAAACTCTTAGTCCATCAGGAAAAGCAAAGCAAGCAGTAAAACCTCAAAAGAGCTTTTATGCATAAAGAACCTCCATGTATCTCTTGTTGACTTAAGTGCACATAAATTACCCCATACGGCTTCCAAAGCGCTTACAATGCTGATGAGCACCAGCAGCAGTAGTGAAAAAAAAAAAGGAATCTGCCGTAAAGACTCTTTCCCATCACTGTTTTCTAGCAATAGTCAAGCATATGGCTGTGTGCAGTAAAAAGGGACTTCTCCAATGCACATCAATGACTACAAGTTTAGGCTAATCACAAGCTAGGCTAATTCAAACAGGATCCCGAGGGAGGTGGTTGAATCCCCATCCCTGGAGGTGTTTCAAAGACGCAGAGATTTGGTGCTGAGGAACATGGTTTAGTATTAGACTTGGCAGAGTTAGATAATGGTTGGACTCAGTGATCTTAAAGGTCTTTTCCAAGTGCAACCACTCTATGATTAGGGGCATTCAACTGTAAGAAAAAGTTTGTACATTGGTTGAATGCCAATGATTGTTGCCAAAGCTCCCAAAGAAACCAAACCTTTTCAAATCATGCTGCACACCACTTGGTTTCAGGTTCAGCTTGTTGCAGTTTCCGAGTATCAGCAGGGGCCAGTTACAGTTTGGCTGACCTACTACAGGAAAGTGTCTAGCCAAAACTGATCCCATCCTTGCAAAATTCATGAAGATTTTGCTTTTAGGAACATGTCATATTGCAGATTCTCTTGACTTTGTATGAGACTGCAGAGATAGCTTGCTCGTGAACAGTCACAGGATCACAGGATCACAAACCAAGTATTCTCCAGGTAGCACAATAAGATCACTCTCAAAAGAAGGAAATGGAACAACCTCAACCTCTGGCTTTTATGTGAATGTGAGGAGAAATTACTGACAAATGGCCATTTGTGACCCACCCAAACTGCTTAATTGCTGCCCCAGCCAGATGTCATATAACTGCAAATATATTTAGGAAACACAAGAATGAAGAAACTGATAATAACCTTCACCAAGATATTCATGGCAGCAAGATATTTCTGAAACCAAACAAACCAACCAACCCCAAGTATTTAGGTAGTGCAGGTGCCCCAGCACACAGGAATGAGAATTACCTGTCCACTGTTCAACATCAGTATTTCTCAATCTCTTATTCACCTACTTAAACTTTATCTCAACAATCAAGCAAAACTAAACACCGCCTTCCTCCACCATCCTCACCACCCTCCCCCTCCAAAAAAACAAGAAAGGAATACAATGTTAGGAATTATAAAACAGCATTTTAAAGTCTTGCTGATGCTTCCAGCTATTTGTTGTCTGGCTGATTTTATTAATGTGAGGTTTCCATCAGGAATTACTTGTTTTCAGAAGATTATGGTTGCATTAATATCAAGATCTGGGAAGTAGAAAAAACCCCAAACACAAAAGCCAAAGATGGTAATAAATCAGTCAGTCTTTGGCTTGTTCTGTATCCCTAATCAGTCTCCTGTGATATTAGATACAGTTTAAACATGGATTTCAATACTTTGCCTTGACCTTGTAACTGTTCTACAGTTAATGGTTTAAAACAGACTGCTGTTATTAGGTTACAGCCCCTCTGGATGCAAGACTCTTCCCAAAACAACATCCAGCAATAACCTTTCTATTTGGCTCACCCTGGCTTAGTCCTTTTACATAATTATTTCTTATTATCGAGCTAACACTGGAAAGTAGAGAGTGAGTTCTACAGACAAACCAGATGAACTGAAATCCTGATATTTGTAGAATTTTGAGAAGGTGGAGGCAGGGGGTGGCCAAGAAGTTGCAAAAATGAATGCAAAGTTGTCCACATTGGCCAATAACTTTTAAGAAAATCCTTGAAATTGCCAAAACTAGAAGCTTTCACCACCTGTAAGCAAAGCACAATAATCACTCATTTTTTACACCTCTTCTGATCTTTTAACAGATGGAGACACTGGACAAGATGATCTTTAAAGGTTGCTTCCAACCCAAACTATTCCAGGTCTGTCCATTTGAATAGAAAATGAATATTCTATCACTCTGAATATCTTACTTGCTCCACTAAGAGTTTACAGTCCTCCTCAATGATTAGCTAATGGATCTATCAATGATGAGCCATTAGAGATCTACCTACTCAGAAAAGCTGGAGGCAAAAAACAAAATCAAATCAGAAAAAGTCATAGCATCTAAAACTTCTGTGTGGGCACCGTTAACTCATGTGGAAATGTCTTGTTGCAGCTTAGCAGGAAATCATTTCCAATCCGTTCAGAGCAATCCAAAACAAACCTCTCAGATATGAAATCAGAGCGTTCATGTGGGGATTTACAGATTTAAATCACAAAACAAGATCTTTGTTTTGGAGTCACTTTGGAGCCAGGCTATAGTTCAAGGGCAGAAGCAGGAACTCAAGTCAGTGACTTCACTGTTGAGAGTCTAAGGGGAAGGGGTTGGACTCATCTCTGGTGAGTTTTTGAACAAAACTGAGTATCATAAACTGAACTAATGTATTATTAAAGGCAATCAGGAGAAAAGTCTTCTTAATGTATGTGAAATTGTCTTTTTAATACAAACCCCAGTGCTGTACATGCTCTCTTGCTCAGTTTATCAACCTTTTAAGAAGATCTTACCAAGCCTCTTGATGCCAAGCTAGGATTCCCCCCCAGTTGAAATGCAATTACCCCCAGGCCAGAACACAACAGATATCCTGCAAAGCAAAGCAACACAGTGCTTTAGGTCAGAGTTGGAGAATGCCAGATGAACAGAACCTCGCTGAGGAAACTCTATATAAGTGGTAGAGTAGAAGTAAATATAAACAGCTCTAGAGTGCTCTATAAATGCTAACTTCAAGAACATGGAAATATTCCATGAATGGAGAAGTTGCCAGTAAGTAACATTCAAAACCAAATGTTGTATATCAATTGCTCAGATCTCTTGTTCTTGAGTCCTCAGGGATTCCTCTCTGTGGTTCTTCACATGATCTTAGCTGCAACTATCAAACTTGAACCTGACCAGTTAATTTAATTAGGGAGAAAAAGGGCTAATGGTTGTACATATAAGAGAATTGCCCCACAGATTTTTAATAATGTTCAGGAACCTGGTGTAACTTTTTTATTCTAAATTTGTCTCCTTACTAAGGTACTATTCAAGCACCATGAAAGACAGCTGATAGACTCAAATTTTACCTCTAAAACTAACTGGCCTCTAACTCGCTCTCCACTCTTCTGTTTCCAGTCCCCACACAGAGAAACCTTGTATTTCAAAGTGATTCTGAAATAAAGTTGTGAAACGTGCAGTAGCTGAAGCAGAGCATCTCTGGTCTATCCATCCCTTAGCTTTTCTGTCCCTTTGATCACAGAATCACAAAATCATTCAGGTTAGAAAAGACCCTCAGGAACGTAAGTCTAACTGATATCCCTACTCTACAAGGTTCACCCTAAGCCACATCCCCAAGCACCACATGTAAACAACCTTTAAACACATCCAGGAATGGTAACTCCACCACCTCCCTGGGCAGCCTGTTCCAATGTCTGACCACTCTTTCTGTGAAAAAAAACCTTTTCCTAATTCCAGTCTAAATCTACCCTGTTGTAGTTTGAGGCCATTCCCTCTGGTTCTATCACTAAATACCTGTGAGAAGAGACCAGCACCAACCTCTCCACAATGTCCTTTCAGGTAGTTGTAGAGAGCAGTAAGGTCTCCCCTTAGCCTCCTCTTCTTCAAAGTAAACAGCACCAGATCTCCAGCTCTAGACCACTGCTTCAAATCAAAGACTTCTGTGTAAACAACCACACTGCTTCAGTGAGGCACAGGCACCTAGGATTTGTATCTCTCCTGCATGGCAATTAAGTTTTCCTTTTAAAATTAATTTCAACATTTATCGGTCTAAGCTGCCAGTTTAATTAAACATTTTTTTGTTACAACTCCAAGAGTTGAAATTCTGGGACTGTAGAAGGCCTATGCCAAAATCCATTCAGCCAAAGCACATTTTTTTGTCTGTTGCCAGCTGAGTATATAGAATTTGGCACTGAGAAATAGGCCAGGACCTGTAACACTGCACCACATGCATACGAAATGCCTGAAGGTGCCAGCAGTATGTACTGCACACAGCTTGACTTTACAAAATGAGTACGTTCAAAGGACCAGGTCAAGACTCAGAGTAAACTCCCCAAAATTAAGTCAGAAAGCAATTCCTTTCTGTTGTGGTTACTGTATCTGTTTCTATCCTAGCAGCATTAGGGTGCACTGAGCACTCCCTCAATTGCAATTGAGGTCGATGGCTGTTTGTGTGTGTGTGTAAATAAATCTTCATTCTTACAGTCCCCACACACAGTTAAATCAGACACATTTCATCATCAGTCTGCTCTTCGTGCTGGTTTGCACCATGCGGCTCAGAGCTTTCAAAACTGGCTGCTACAGAGAAATAGAAAGGAATTATGGCCATAACAATCCTGTTGCTGAAGAGCTTGGATAGCATCAAAAAGCACATAATAAAAAAAATAAAGGAAGTTTATGGATTCATTAGGATCTCTCTCACTGTGCCAATGTTCACAAGTGTTAAATGCAGTCTATTAAAACACCTGATTAGAAGTTTAAAAAGTTGTTAGGTTAATCAAATTTTCTACTTAGAATTGTAGAATTATAAAATGGTTTGGATTGGAGGAGACCTTAAAGATCATCTAATTCCAATCTGCCTGCCAAGGGCATGGACATCTTCAACTAGATCACCCTTGCCACTGTTCTAATTCTGAAAAAAAAATGGAAGTGAGATGAAAAAAGACTCTTTTGAGTGTTTCTGAAAGTTCAATGGCCCAGAGTATCACAATGGGAAAAAAAACCCAATAGATAAACTATATGTAAGACTGAGTGGAGTTTTAAGAAAGAGATGACTCCGTGTGCATAGCCATGAAAACAATCAGCTACAGACATGGCCCTAACACCTTGGTGGGTGAGATGCCCACCAAGAGCACAGAGCACCACAGTCTCAGTGATCATTTTAAGTATCCCTTTTTCTTCAATCAAGCCTCCAGGATTAATTACACAGAAGAATAATGAAGACAACTCAATTTAAGGCTTATAAATAGCAATTTGCAGTTCTAATACATAACAGCGGAAGGTAAATTAACCTGAATTATTGGATTATGGTCCTTGCTCTCACCAGACTGAGTGGACCCTGGAGGTATACTTATGCTGTGCACACTGGCTATCCTTAACCTACCACTCACCAGATGGCCCAGAGGAGCCAGACTCCAGTTCCAGTAAACTAGCTACAAGCATCTAGGTAAGGATCACATTTTTAACTCCATTCCCACATGAAGCACTTCATCCTTATCCCTTCAGAAGCCTGTAAAGAGGAAAAGTGCATTTCTTTCTAATATTTCCTCCATTTATGCAAGTCTGCCCATGATAAACTGTTCTGTAGAGACAGATTAGGCCTCTTAATAGCTCTTTACCCTTTCACACTCCAAGAGTTATGTCTATGGTGCAAGGCTGGTGCTGGTTGCGCTGCATGTTTTCCCTTTGGGGAAAAAAAAAAAAAAAAAATCAACAAACCACAATACATGAGGATGGGAAAGAAGGAAGGAGTTGTGACATTAAGTGTGAATCCAGTAGATTTCCCAGGGTGGGTGACTGGGGCTGAAGCTGGAAGAGTGCATCACGAAACCTAATTTCCCACAGTGCAGGCACAACCAGCATCTAATGATGTAGGACAGACTTCACTTCTTCCAGATATTGATCTTCATCATCAAGCACACATGCCTACACTGCTTTTCTTTTAAATTACATCAGCTTTCATTTCACCAGTGCAACACAAAGTAAGCTTTCTTCCATCAAGCACATGGACAGGAACTAAAAATATATAGAAGAAATGTACACGACAGCCTTCATGTAATATAAGGCCAACATTGATCCATCTATGCAGAGCTCAGCTAGAAGGGTAGCACTGCCTAAAATATTTCTGCCTGTTCTCTAATACATCTTTCAGATGGAGATGAAAACTTTTCATGGAAAAGTGTCTGCTTTCTTCAGGACGTTTTTCACTAGGAAGCCAAAATCCCACTGTTTTCACCCAGAATGTCAAACTCTCACTTTTTTTTAGCCAAAAATGTTACAGACCCTAAAAAACTTAGTAACATCAACCTGCTAAGTTTTCTGGGTATTGGTTTTTTTTAATCAAAAAATGACAAGTTTTCCACAAAGACTATTCTGATCAAGGTAGTATTAGGAACACTTCATAAAAGACATGCCTGTCTGCACATAATTATTTTGGTGACACTGAAGTAATCCATAGATTTGTTCACCAGTTTTGTCAGTTTGTTGTGCTCTATAAATGTTCTCCTTAGAGCAGTGCTTTATATGCCACATTCAACAGATGTGGAAGCATCTGAATCACAGAAACATTCAGGTTGAAAAGAACCCTTGGGATCACCAAGTCCAACCGCTATCCCTACTCTACAAGGTTCACCCTAAACCATATTCCCCAAGAATTACTATCAAATTACCTTTAAACACATCCAGCTCAACCATACACCTGGGCAGCTCATTCCAATGCCTGATGGACATTTAAATACTTATTTAAATACTTATTTAAATAAGTAACTGTAGAATCATCTAGATGTTCTGCTTCCCTTGTTTTATCAAGGATAATCCACTACTGTACAGCTAAGGGCAGTGCTTGTGCACCAGGCCCTCATTTTCGCTGCATGGCCTGTAGCTCCCCAGGATGCTGGGGCTCTTTAGCTTGAAGAAGAGGAGACTGAGAGATGACCTCATTCATGTTTATAAAGATGTAAAGGGTGAGTGCCAAGAGGACGGAGCCAGGCTCTGCTGGGTGATGCCCTGCAACAGGACAAGCGGCAATGGGTGGAAGTTGAGGAATAAGAAATTTCATGTAAACATGAGGAGGAATTTCTTCCCTGTGAGGGTGACAGAACACTGGAATAGGCTGCCCAGGGGGGTTATGGAGTGTCCTCTCTGGAGATATTCAACACCTGCCTGGATGCGTTCCTGTGTGATCTGCTCTAGGTGATTCTGCTCTGGCCAGGGGGTTGGACTGAATGAGCTTTCAAGGTCCCTTCCAGCCCCTGGCATTCTATGATTTTGTGATTCTGTAATCCCAGAGCAGTTTCCTGAGCCACAGCACCTGGCACATTGTCTGAGAAAAAGCATATATTATGGAATAAAACATTGGAACATCAAACTGCCCCATTTAACTGAAAGATTTTTCCACAGGGCCAATATGTAAAAGCAATCCAGACCTGGATAAGAAAGATCCATGTCAATTAAGAGCCCTTGACCAAGAACATCACTTTTGACATTGGGATTTGGAAAAGGGCAGCTATTCTTTTCTTTGACTCCAAGAACCTGAAGCCTAAATGTGGTGGTTTTGCACCACTTAGAATTTGGGATTTAACTCCAACAAGTAAATTACCACACTACTCAGAATGTGGAAGTAAAAATGAAATTGTTGTTTACAAAAGTAGGTTAAATATAAAAGGCAATAAACATATACAAATACATATATACATATACAACTAGACAACAGCCCAGCTACATGCCCTGGACAGAGCCCAGGAGCTGTTACCAGCTAACAAAATATCAGCTCTCTCTTCTTACCAGTTACCCAAACAGCAGTTGGCGCAGAGGAGGAAAGAAAGGTTCATGGAGGAGCAATGGAGGAAAACAGGAGACTAAGAACACTTTGAACTTCAAACTATAGAGAATTTTCTTAGACCAATGAAATGTGATAAACATATCTCTTATACTTTGTTCAGCCCCTTTGAGAGTAGAGTCCATCCCCCTGGACTGTCTCTGAATTCTCTAGAAAACTTTATTTACAATTAGGACCTCAGTCACAGAATCACGGAATTTAGGAACCATGTCTCTCTGGTTTATATGCTTTTGTATCACAGAATCACAGAAGGTCAGTGTTGGAAAGGACCTCTAGACATCATCTAGTCCAACCTCCCTGCCAGAGCAGGATCACTAGTGTAGGTTACACAGGAACAAATCCAGGCAGGTTTTGACTGTCTCCAGAGGAAGAGACTCCAAAACCACTCTGGGCAGCCTGTTCCAGGGCTGTCACCCTCACAGTCAAAAAGCATTTCCTTATGTTCCTATTCTCTTTAATGAGAATAACCTGAGGAAATAGCCAAATAATTTTAGAGAGGCTTCCTGTTTACACCCAGTTGACTTTTTGCTCACCTGTTCTGATCCTTTTTGGCTCCCTGGTATCAGGAACACATTCATGTGCTGATGAAACCCAGACAGTGGTTACTGGTGTGAGATCAGGCTCTAAACTTAGGCATCTAAATTAGCAACTCTGAAGATGGCTATAGGTAATTAAATATCTCAATGCTATTTATCAAGTAGATAAGAACTACAAGCTCCCAGGTGAAGATGCTGGACTCAAAGCACAAATTTCTGTGAGCACAGCACAGGCCAAGACTAGAGGAAAATTCTAGCTCTGCACTCAGAATTCATTCCTTACTCAACATCAACACACCAGAAACAAAATAACCACAATTCCAGGTTATTTAGGGCAGGGGAACAGTTTGGTTAATGAGGGTAAACTTAGCTTACATCAAAAGCATGTGTCAAACAGCTGTAAAATATATACCATGAATTTCACTACAGATTTCTAACTTCCACTTCAATATTTTTACTGTAAGGAAATTCATCACTGAAATAACTTCAGAAATACCAGCAAACAAAAAACTACTCAGGTCATCAGGGAGATAAGAAGTCACTGAAAATATGAAAAAACTCTTCACTATGAGGGTGGTGGAACACTGGAACAGGTTGCCCAGAGAGGTGGTGGAGGTCTCCTCCCCAGAGACATTCAAGGTCACTGTGATGGGGCTGTGAGTAACCTGATCTAGTTGGAGATGTCCTTGCTTACTGCAGGGGCAGTTGGACTAGATGACTTTTAAAGGTCCCTTCCAACCCAATGCATAGATTCTATGATAAGTAATCTCAATGTGTCAGATAAAAGAGAGTCACTATCAATCAATACATGAAACAAGCAGATAGTAACATGAGATAATTAGTGGTGGAATTCAAAATGCTTGAAAACATAATTGCTCAGGAAGATGGGAAGGATTCGGTGGTCTCTCCAAATGTTCTGTAACATCCTTCCTGCCCTCAAGGATTAATGGCTAAGGTTAATACATTTCTCAAGGTTTTTTGTATAGAAATCTACAAAGTCTGGAGGTTATTAAATACTTAATAACATACTTAAAGCTGTCTCTGAGGGTTTGATTTTGAAGATATCAATAAATAGGGCTCTGAATACTCAGATCAAGAAACTGAATGAGGATGTGAGCAAGCCACTGCACAAAAGTTATCGGTTCTAAATACCCTGACTGAAAACCACAGTGCTTCAAGCAACAGAACGTGATAAAAACGGAGAGCCTGAACATGGCACAGGACAGTCAACAACATATCCCTTTGCAGGGTTCTTTGCAGCCACTGTAATCCACAAGGAAAGGTGAACTTCCAATGCAAGGAGAGAGGTCCATCCTTCCATCCACATTATCCAATGGTGTACAAAAATAAGAGTATGGAGAGTAAGGGAAAAAACAAAGAGAACTGTCCCAAGAAACAAACTCCATGCCTGCAGCTCTGTGTCAATGTGTGCACACGAAAGAGCTGGTTCTGTCCCTCTGCTTGGCTCTGGGGAGACACCAGCTCCCCAGCTCTGCGGTCCTAAGCACAAGAAAGACATGGACCTGTTGGAGCAGGGCCAGAGGACACCATGAAAATGATCAGAAAGCTAGAACCTCTCTGCTGTGAGGACAGGCTGAGCAAGTTGGGGTTGTTCAGCCTGGAGAAGAGAAGGTTCCAGGAGACCTTATCCTAGCCTTCCAGCACTTAAAGGAGCCGAGAAGAAAGATGAGGACAGACTTTTTAACACTCCCTGCCCCTGACTCATGGACAAAACTAATGTGGCATTAGTTAGCTGCAGTCTGGCAAAACCTCCTCCTTTCCCCAGGAACTGCAATGAGTGTATAGCTCCCCAAGAACTTTCAATGAGTGTATAGAGAAATTATAGCACCTTCTGACACTAACCGGAGTACACAGAAATTAAATGACAAAGAATTATCACCAACATTGAACCACTCCACAGACAAAGCAAGCAAACAACCTAGGAGATGGTACTGCAGGGTGCAGGGTCAGACTCTCTACAAGTATAAATCACCAAAACTGTGTAGATCATGATGCTTGACAAAAAATTCCAAAGTTTGGTTTGACTTATGCATTTCTGTCTCAACTTGCATTTGCCAAGTTCTGTACTAACTGAAGGCTCTGGCAATGCTTTCACTGAACTTGAAAAACTCATACGGAGTCTCTGAACACATCCTAGGAATCTTTTTAATCTTTTACTCATTGTTCTTTGAGGTCAGGAAAAACACAGCTAATTAAAAAGAAAAAAAAATTAAATCCCTGAAGTTCTAGAAGAAAGCTCTAAAAAATCAGAACTATTTCTTCTGTACTCAGCCCTGGTGAG
>WBNM01028071.1:0-11898 GCA_013399055.1 Ramphastos sulfuratus
GGTGCAGCTTGAAGCCATTTCCTGTAGTCCACTGTTACACTATTCTTTTTCCATACACTAATCTGAAAATAAACTGGCAAGTTAATTTTGTTTCAATTAGAACAACTGGCCACATGTCATATTAGCCCATCAGAGAATTGTTCTGGTTTTTTGCTCATCCAAAATACCACCATCCCCAGAGAACATCAGAAATCTTCTGTTGTTTACCCTGCCTTGGGATAAGAGATAAACTGTGATATTTTTATGTCGAGATTCTCTCACTAAAAGACTCTTACCTCTACCAGTGAGTTACGAAATAGATGCTGTTCTCTGAGGTCTTGTGCAGGGAAAGTGGGAGAAGGTTCCAGCTCACAAACTATCATAAATTTCATCATCCCTCCTTCTGGAAAACAGTGAGAGAAGTGGGTTGTTTCTCCTTTAATTAGAATGTAAAGGGCAGAATTGAGAAGCTGTGGCACATTTATCGCTCCATATGCCAGTGTAAAAGGATGCCAGAGAGACTCGAGCCTTTTAAAGGAGAAAGGTGTCATGGAAGTGTTTAGACTAAGCTAAACAAATATTTTCATTCTCTTTTAAATCAAAACACCTATGATCACAAAAAGGTGCTTTTCTCCCTGTTGCTTTTCACCATCATTTCATTCAACCACTTTCTTTGAAAGTCATTTTAGCCTGATTATCTTTTCTACCCATACAAAGGCAACAAAACAACTTAACACTATTCCCTTGATTTATATACATTTTTTAAATTAATGGCCTGTATGACTCACCATTTTCTAATGTTTTTATCAGGCTGTCCAGGCAATCCTTTATTTTGAAGCTCTCAGTGTTTCCCAGAAGCTGGTCTACTACAGGAGGCTTAAGATTCTCTTGAAAAGCATTTCTACAATTTCCAGAAGATGTCTGTTTAGACATAGGTGATAAGACTCTTTTTTAGCATAGGAAGGGGAAATTTAATAGTCTTTGTTTACTGAACAGCTCTGAGTCATCTTGTCCAAGCTGTCTGATCTCTTGGTGAGGTGGAGGCATTCTGGAGGAGGGGAGAAGGCAAAAAAACACAGAGCGCGAGAGAGAGCAAATGTGGTTAGAGTCTGTATTCCAAATTAGACACAACAGGGAAGAGAAAAATCTTAAATCCCCAGTGTTAAGTGTTACATTTGCCATGTTCAAAGAGCAGAACCATGTGCTGACATCCTAACTGGTACTTCATAAAGGAAACATGTGAAGGAAAACCAACATCACCGAGATAGAAAGCAAAACTCTCCTCCTGGATCTTCTCACAGGCCTGTCTCCAAAGCTGCACATTTATGTTTCAAAATAGGGCTTATAAAAAAACATAACTACTTATATCACACTCCTTTATTAATTTATTTTTGCTTGAGATGTTGAGAGACTTTAACTCAATTCCATCCAGCAGGTGAAAGATGTCAATGTGTCCTTGGTTCTATTGCTCTAAACACCCTGAAATCCCAGTAGAGATTTTCCTGTGGACCTATGACCATCACAAAAGTCAGGACATCCACACAGGAACCTGATTTGTGAGGGGTCTGGAATGCTTTCCTTCAGAACCATGTCTGGTCCTCCTCAAAACACAACAGGGGTTTCTCCTCTACGTTTTACCTGTTGTAAACATCTCTGTAGAAGTCCTGCAAACACCTCAGCCCCACACAGAGTGCTGACTCTGTCTTCAGAACTGAGTTGTCACTATCACCCAGCTTGTCAGATGGAAGTGAGAATCTTGTTTCTATCCCATCTCACCCCACTCATTGCAGAAGGCTGCATTCATCTTTCCTTCCAGCACAGCAGATGAAGGAGAGAAGAGTATTCCCATCATAGAACAGGTGAATACTGGATATCATAGTCATAGAATGACCTTAAAGATCATCTAGTTCCAACTCTCTGCCATGGGCAGGGACACCTCTTACTAGATCATGTTGCTCAAAGCCTCATACACCCTAACTTTGAACACCTCCAGACTTGGAGCCTCCACAACTTCTCTGGGCAACCTATTCCAGTGCTTCACCACCCTCATGGGAAAGAATTTCTGCCCAGTGTCCAAATCTATATGCAGGTTCTTCCAGTTTGAAGCCATTACCCCTTGTCCTCTCACTCCATGTCTTTGTAAAAAGTCTTTCTACAGTTGTCCTGCAGCCACCTTCAAATACTGGAAGGCTGCTTTGAGGCCTTCCTAGAGTCTTGTCTTCTCCAGGCTGAACAACCCCAATGGTCTCACAGCCTATATTCATAAGAGAGCTGCTCCAGTCTTCTGACCATCATTGTGCGCCTCCTCTGGACCCACTCTGACAGTTCCATATATACAGTAGACATATACACAACAGTTCCATGTACACAATGAAGAGAATAATCCACGTTTCATTTCAAACAATTCCTAGAGCCAGGTTAGTGGCCCAGGCCTCTGCTGGAACAGGCTGTGCAGGGAGATGGTGGAGTCACCATC
The DNA here is from genome assembly GCA_013399055.1 of Ramphastos sulfuratus. Taxonomy (NCBI): domain Eukaryota; kingdom Metazoa; phylum Chordata; class Aves; order Piciformes; family Ramphastidae; genus Ramphastos; species Ramphastos sulfuratus. The sequence continues at coordinate 2,456 of WBNM01028071.1, forward strand.
CCTGGAAGTATTATGTGAATATGGCACCTGGGGACATGGTTTAATGGCCATGGTGGTGTTAGGTTGAGGGTTGGACTTGATTTTGGAGATCTTTTCCTGCTGAAACAATACTATGATTCTAGTAAACTTCCCAATTTCAGAAGCACTCAGCTGTTCAGTAGGATTTCAATTTACAAATCCCATCTTTTTCTTTTTTTTTTTTTTCCCTGGAGTATGCTGTTTGATCCCAAACAAATTATAGCTAATGAAATAATATTAGCACTTCAAATAAATAATTTCTATCTGCTGTGATAAGGATTTCTGGAAAAGGTCATACAGCCTGGTGATTTACAGTATTTACCCAGCACTTTTCAAAGACACTCCATGGGAATACTTTAGATTTCCTCACTCTTTACAGGACTGGAGAAATGCTGTAGCTTGGCACAACACTCTGCTATCCCTGTGTTACTCCTGGGGTTGGTGGAGTGGTAAATCCTGTATTTCTGTCTCCAGTTTCATCTTTTTTCCTGGATAGCTCAGTATTTTGACTCAATGGGGATCTCTGCCTGCACTTCAGCTGGTGGAAGCTGTGAAACTGCAGTTTGTGATTCACCAAAAGCAGGTCTCCAAATGATGGTCTTGTCTCCTGCCAGCCCAAAGAGAGCAGTACAGCCAAAGGGGGAATGTCTCTTGGGCTTCATGTGGTAAAATCATGCCAATGTCAATCAGTCCAAATACATCTTTGTAAAGCCTCTCCTGACAGTTGGACCAGGCAGCAGAGTCCTTCAGTCACCATGACAAGAGGCAATGGGTTTAAACGGGCAGAGGGAAGATTTAGACTAGGTGTTAGGAAGAAGTTCTTTACAGTGAGGGTGGTGAGACACTGGAACAGGTTGCCCCGGGAAGTTGTGGCTGCTCCCTCCCTGGAGGTGTTCAAGGCCAGGTTGGATGAGGCCTTGAGTGACCTGTACTAGTGGGAGGTGTCCCTGCCTATGGCAGGGGGTTGGAACTAGATAATCTTTGAGGTCTCCTTCCAACCTTACCATTCTATGATTCTATGATTCTATGAGACACATCCTCTCCATCCAGGAGGGGATTAGTTGTTTGTTGTGTTGAGTGTCCCTGGTGAAATGCATGTTTGCTTTCCCCATTCTAGGTGGGAAAAAATCCAGTTTGTGGGTTGAAGTCTAGGCAAACCTGCTGGACTAATTCATTACAAAGTGGATTTACTTGTTCACCATCTAAGGTGCCCACTTACTTTCCTGAAAAGAATATGTGAACTCTGCCTCAGCATGGTGGTAGGCACCATCCCAGTTCCTGCTCAAGGCGCCTGCAGTGTGCAAAGATGTCCTTAAATATCAGTTCCAGGACAAAAAAGCCAGTAGTAAGTTGGCAAAAGTAAGAATCAGGCCCAACAGAAGCAGCTCGAAGCTTGCTTGGAACCATTGTTTGACAGTTTTCTCAGCTTTCTTGCTGCTGTTCACTATCTCTCTCAGCTAATAGGACAAATAATCCCCAGCCAGGATCACTCAATAATGGAGGCACATCTGAGCATTTTGTGAGGGGAGATTAAGGGAATGCTGGTTCAAGACTGCAGCTCACCTATTTGCAACAACCATCCCTGATAACAATGACCACCTGCAGAGTAGTAATGAAACCTCCATCTCACATAACTACATTTGCTCCCCAAAAATCTGCTGTATGTTCTACAAAAAGTTGCGAGAACAAAACAGTAAATTAGTGCAAAGTGCTTGATGACTCCAGAAAGTTTCTCTGTTGTATTTTATAAAGGAATCATGGAATGATGGGGGTGGGAAGTGACCTCTGGAGATTGTCCAGTTCAACCTCCCTTGCTAAAGCAGAGTCACCCACAACAGCTTGCCCAGGATCACAATGTCCAGGGGCATTTGGAATCTCTGCAGAGAAGGAGACTCCACAGTCTCTCTGGGCAGCCTGCTCCAGGGCTCCAGCGTCCTCAAAACAAAGAAGTTATTCCTCATGCTCAGATGGAACCTCCTGGGTTCCACTTTGTGCCTGTTGCCCCTTGTCCTGTCTCTGGCCACCACAGGAAAGAGCCTGGCTCCATCTTCTTGCCCCCCAGCCTCTAGCTTTTGGTACACATTGGTCAGATCCCCTCTGGGCTGCTCTGCTCCAGGCTCAACAGCTCCAAGGGTCTTCAGCCTTTTCTCCTCACAGAGATGCTCCAGGCCCCTCAGCATCTTTGTAGCCTCTGTTGGACTCTCTCCAGCAGTTCCCTGTCTCTCTTGAATTGGGGAGCCCAGAGCTGGGCCCAGTAATCTAGATGTGTCCCACTAGGGGTGAGTAGAGGAGGAGGAGAGCCTTCCTCATTCTACTTGTCATACTCTTCTTAAATACAATCCAGGAGACCATTTGCTACTGATGGCTCACAGTGAGCTTGTTGTCCATGAGGACTCCCAGGTTTTCCTCTGCACAGCTGCTTTCATCTTAGTGAAAGAAACTCTTTCAGAAGTAACATAAGGAAACTGTCAAAACCGAGATCTCGTCAGTCCTGCTGTATTAGCTGCACTGAATTCTTTAATTCTTTCCCCTCTCTTCCAACACAAATTTAGTTGTAGGAGAAAGAAAGTTGTGTAGCACTGCAGGGAAATGCCCTGACCTTCAGCTATGAAATGACAAACAAAAGGTTTCAAAATAAGTTTACCTATTACTTAAGTTATTATGATATGTTATATGCTACAATATTTTGCAATCATAGACTCCTTAAGGTTGAAAAATACTTCTAAGCTCATCAGGTCCAACTGTCAACCCAAGACCTCCATGGCCTCCAAGCCATGTCCTGAAGTACCATGTCTACATGGGGTTTTTTAACACCTCTGAGGCTGGTGACTCCACAACTTCCCTGGATAGGCCCTTCCAATGCTAGACTACAATACAAGTTGTTGTTAGTCACTCCTTTACAGTTTCACACATTATAATGCATCTTTTCCTCATCTAACAGCCAAAGGAACCAGCAGCTTTTTAAAGCACCCTGCAGAGGAAGATGGTTTGGAAACTGAAGTTCCGATACCTTGTTAGATCCATTTCATTTCTCACAGAGCACCAGGAAGACCTGGGGCTCTGTGTTTTCTTCCCTCCCTTGATGAGTCACTGCTTGTGACACTGAGATGTTGTGCAGACCCAGTGTCTTTACGAAGATGTAGTCTTATGAAATGCAATTAGAATGAATTTGTACTTGTCAATTTGTAGTTATGCTGGGAACAAACTTCATGTTAGCAGCAAAATGAGGATCTAGTGGTGGAGAAATAGAGTCTGCCAGGCTCTGTCTGCCCAGTCCATCTCCCTGGAGCAGTGGCAGTGACACAGGAGATAGCATTCCATTTGGATTTCAGCAGTACTCAATTTATGCCCTGAAGCAAAAAATGATGGTGTGCAGTCAAGTACCAGGGCTGTCTTCAAAACTAGAATAAAGAACCATTGAGTTGTTTAGGTTGGAAAAGACCTTTAAGATCATCAAGTCCAGTCATTAACCCAGCACTTCCAGGTCGCCACTAAACTGCGTCCCTCAGTAGCAGATCCTCACAGCTTTTAAATACCTGCAGGATGAGAACTCCAGCACTGCCCTGGGTAGCTGGTTCCAAGGCTGCACAACGGTTTTGGGGAAGAAATTGTTCCTCATGTCCAAGCCAAACCTCCCCTGGTGCAACCTGAGGCTATTTCTTCTCATCCTGTTGCTTGTTATTTGGGAGAAAAGACCAACCCTCAGCTAGCTCCAGCCTCATTTTAGGGAGTTGTAGAGAGCAAGATCTCCCCTCAGCCTCCTTTTCCCTCAGCTGCTCCTCACAAGACTTGTGCTCTAGAGCATTCATCAGCTTCATCACCCTTCTTTGGACATGTTGCATTGACCACTTCCCTCTGAATGTAACTATTCAACCAATTCCTCATCCACCTAATGTCCACCCATTGAATCTATTTCTCTCCAATTTAGAGAGATGAATGCTGTGGGGAACCAAGTCAAAGGCCTTACAGATATCCATCCATAGCTCTTCCCTTGTCCACTGATGTAGTCACTCTGTGACAGAAGGCCACTAGCTTGGTCAAGCAGGACTTGCCCTTGAAGAAGCCATGCTGGCTGTCTCAAATCACCTCCCTGTCCTCCATGTGCCTTAGCATAGCTTCTAGGAAGATCTGTTCCTTGATCTTCGCAGGCACAGAGGTGGGACTGACAGGTCATCAGTTCCTGGGCCCAAAGACAAGATAGAGAAAAGCCAGTGATTCCTTTCATGCACAAAACTGCAGCTGAACATTTCTTTTCCTCCCCTGTCTATATCAGCAACCAGGGCCAACAGACAGAGTGGTGATGCTTCACCTTGGGGAATGCCTGACTCACTCCCAAGTACTCTGCAGAGCATCTTTGGGTTGTCTGGTGCAGGAGGCCCTCATGCAGCTGGAGCAGCTCACAGGGAACAATGCCAAAATCTAGAGTGCAAGGTGTGGGAGTGGGAAATCAGGTTGGATTTATCAGAGCTTGGAGGAAATGGAAGTGAAAAAAAAATAGAAATTGAGTGTTATATTCTGAAGGAGAAACTGAAGTCTGCAATAAACTAAAAGGTGAATGGGACAGAACATGAAGAGGAGAAGAAAGAGATGGAGGAAATTAAAGGAGGGTGATGAAATAAAACAGTGGTAACTTGATGTGATGAAAAAGTATCCCAAGAGAAATATGTATGTGAACAATTGCAGGCATGCAATGGAATTAAGGATGGATAGCCGTCCACCAGGAAATTTTTGACAGGAACAGTGTTCCTGCCTGCTTGAATCCCAGATCAGCTTTTGCTCTGAAGCAGAATACACCAGCTCTGAATTTGTTGTGAATGTGAATGTGGAACTGCATTTTAAATTCAAGTTCTGCTGCAGCACTTTGACTAAGTCTCTTACCTTTCAGTACAGCACAAATGTTCTTTCTTACACATCACTTTATTATTCCTCATCCTAGAGTTGCATTAAGGATGTGACTCACCTAATAAGGGGCTGTTTTGCACATAGTAGTAGTTTTCTAGCAGGTTAGACTGTAAGTTTATGTCCATGGGGCATGCCAGAGACAGAGAAAAGTTTGGTTTGCACAACCAGAGCCAGTGGAAACCCTCGAATCTCGCACTCTGCTCCTCAGCAGCTCTTTACTGCAGGCAAGACAAGCTCTGGGCTACACAGAACTGATGGCATGCATCAGCTCAGATCACACCTTGAGAGATGCCATGCTGAAGGCCAGCAGAAATTTCCACATCGAGAGTCATCTGCTGAAAAAGACCCTGACAGACTTTATTTGTCCTGTGGGAAACATCTTTTGCTGTTTTGCAGCTTTCTTTTTTCCCCCAGTGCTCTCTGTAAATGAGAAAATCATTTGCTTTGTGATTCATTGCTGTCTGAGAATCTCTGCACATGTCACCATGCATAAAAAAAAAAAGCACTTGGTGCCAAGCTGTGAAGCCTCCTGCATTGCCAATGTGCTTTTGTTATTTGGTTACTCAAGCCGCAGACTCTTTCTTAAACCCAAAACTCAAATCTTTGCAAGTCACAGAGGGCTTTAAAATCCAGCCCTAAGATAGTCCTAAGTATCAGTGTCTTGCTCTTAGTGAAGGAAGCAGTAATTTTTCTCCAGTCTCCAGAAAGTCAGCAGGAATGCTTGACACTGCTAGGCTCTGGAGTGGAAGAATCTTAAAGAAGTGAGATCTGAGCCAGCTTAACCGGCTTGAATTCTTTACAAATCTGGCTTAAAGTGGGTGAACTCCTCAGTCAACACAGTATTTTGGGAGGCTGTGCATTTTATTCTGAAAACATGAGTTTTCAGAGATGACATTTCCATTCTTTTGGAATACAGCAGAAAAATAGATCTGAGAATTAAACCTCCTACATGGCCAGGGACGAGCGACAGAATGCACGAAGTGCCTGCACCAGCTCCTTCCATGCTGCTGCCAATGAACCACAGTGCTCACACTGAGAAACACCTCCCAGGGTGGCTTGTCCTCCAGCAGTCTTGGTTATTCAGACTGATAATAACAGCAGCAGTGCACACGTTTGATAGGAATACCAAATGTGCATACACACAACCACAAGCAAGGCTCAGTGCTGGGTTCCCTGCTTGTGTCATGACAACCCCATGAGTGCTCCAGGCTTGGGGCAGTGTCTTTACCTGGGAAAACTGGTCAACAGCAGCTGAAGATAGCCAGTATGTGTCCAGGTGCCCAAGAAGTCCAACAGCATCCTGGCCCGAATCAGCAATAGTGTGGCCAGCAGGACCAGGGAAGTGGTTGTCCACCTGTATTCAGCACCAGTGAGGCCATACCTTGAGTACTGGGTTCAGTGTTGGGCCCTCACTCCAAGAAGGAGTTCAGAGAAGGGCAACAAAGCTGGTGAAGGGTCTCGTGAGGAGCAGCTGAGGGAACTGGGGTTGTTCAGCCTGGAGATAACGGAGGGTGAGGGGACACCTCATTGCTCTGTACAGTGCCCTAAGAGGAGGTTGTAGCAAGGTGGATGTTGGTCTCTTCTCCCAAATAACAAGCAGTAGGATGAGAGGAAATAGCCTCAAGTTGCACCAGGGGAGGTTTAAGCACACATTGGCTGTGTATCAGTTGCACTGAATAAAGAGTTAACAGCAACTTCTCTTAAGTTGAAGTCAAAACAAAGCATCAAAGGTTGGTGGTCCATGTACGAAGAGAGTAATTAGGTCACACAAAATTCATGAAACCCCAATGCAGTTGAATTCTGTGGTAGCAAGCAAAGCTGCACATCTCTCCCAAAGCCTGCAAGAGAAGACTTGGTGTTCTCAAAATCAATACAGATCAAAATCCTGACATCACCAGAGCACAGAGTGACTCTTTCAAGAACTGCTGTCACAGATCTTTTTACTCTTGCAGAAGCTAACCTGCATCACTAGGAGAACAGGCTGTTGGTAACAGGTTAGTCAAATGCAGGCATTTTCCTATTAAGAAACATTTGTTCCTCCCATTTACTATGAAGATAAGATAAACAGCTAGTTCAAGAATCATCTGAATTTTAGCAGTGTTTTGAGATAGCACTAATTAGAACCCAAGAAAAGCACTAAAATTAGCCAGACATGCAGCTGACACATCTCCCTGATTCAACATGGGAACCTTCTGTGCTAGCTTAGCAGCCGTGACTAACACACTGCTTTTGGAGCCTGCTCTCCCATGAACATGCTCACCTACAAGAACTATGTCTTCATAAATAAGATGCAGAATTAGGATGAGAAGATTTTTCTTTCCCCCTCCCCTGAAAACAAATGTTCAGGAATTCAGTGAACAAAGTAAACGTCCCAAACTTAACTCCATCCAGAAAGCAGTAGTTTCAAGTTGCTGAGAGAACAATTCTTCTGGCTGGTATTTCAGGTCCATTACTGCAAATTATCAGAGAATTATAGGATTGTTTCAACTGGAAAAGACCTTTATGTTCATCAAGCCCAACCATCAAACCAGCACCACCATGGCCACTAAGTCACATCCCAAAGTCCCACATCTACACATTTCTTGAACACCTCCAGGGATGGTGACTCCACCACCTGCCTGGGCAGGGCAGCCTGTTCCAATGCCTGACCACTCTTGCAGCAAAGTAACTGTTCCTCATATCCAACCTAAACCTCCCCTGGAACAATTTCAGGCTATTTCCTCTTATTCTATCACCTGATACTAGGGAGAAGAGACCAACTCCCACCTTGTTCCAACCTCTTTTCAGGAAGTTATAGAGACCAATGAGGTCTACCTTCAGCCTGCTCTTCTCCAGACTTAACATCCCCAGTTCCCTCAGCTGCTCCTCACCAGAACTGTTCTGCAGACTTGCTTTGCTCACCAAGCTTTCTTGCATTTCCAGGCTTCTGGTAAAAGTCTGTGGTTTTGCTCTGACAGAAGAAACAGTGAAAGAAGCTATAGTCCAAGTAAATAAAAAATAAGGTGGACTATTTCAGGAACACCACAAAGTTCAGAAGGAATGGAAGGCTTTGCACAACACTTCAATATTATTGCTTCTTCAAATTAAACCATAAATCATTGATATGGTCTCAACACTGAGGAGGTTTTACTGGATATAGGATTCATATACCTGAAGTGTTCCATTACTTTTCAGTTTCCTCTGGTTCTTCAACCACCTACACTCACTAGAAATGGCTCAAACCCTGCATTTAGAGAAACCTCTGGAGGAATGAGAATATCTCTGCTCTCTCCTGACAGTGAGAATTGTTAGAATGGCATCATGCTGAATTACAATTGTTATTAACACATCAAAGAAGGGAACCAGAAGAACGTACTGACCTGTTGAACAACTGTCAGACACTCAACTGTGTAATTAGAATGAAGACATACATTACAAGAAAAGAATTGGTTGCAAGTTAGTGGGGAAAATTATTTACAACAAAGTAAGGTAGTCAAGACAGGACAAAGGGCAATGGGCACAGACTGGAGACCAGGAGGGAGGTTCCATTTGAACAGAAACTTCTTTGGTGTGTGGATGCTGGAGCCCTGGAGCAGGCTGCCCAGAGAGGTTGTGGAGTCTCCTTCTCTGAAAAGACTCTGAACTCACCTAGGCATTGTGATCCTGGGCAAGCTGATCCTGCTGGGATTCTGTGAAGAGATATCTAATAATCTTATGAAGAAAAAAAATCTTCTAAACCTTTTATTTATTTAGGAAGGAGTTGTCTTAGACATAAATCAAGAGTGGATTGTATAAAGTTTATGTAGGGCAAAACCTCTAAATAAATCAGGTTATAACTTTGAAATTATATATTTTTAAACAGCATGTATGTAAGTAAAGAGAAAGTTTGAGAAAGAGTATTTCCTGTGCATCTGAAGAAACAGAGACCTCAATGTTTCTGACTCTCTGATGGCAAGTACAGTTTCCTACCAATCCTCAACATCAGGGCAAGTAGAGTGTGGACACAAGTGTTATGTGAATCCAAGTGATCAAGTTCAAAGGCTGTGGCACGAGAGTGGAGAAAAGTCTTAATACACTTCAAGCTCCTTCAGTGAGCTTTTATTAAGCTTTTGAAGTTAATTGCTCATCCACAGTTTACTGCTTTTTACTGGGTTGCATCATGGAGGTCTTAACCTTCGGAACAGAAAATAAACAAGTATTGAAGAACTGGAAGTAAGCTCAACTTCCCTGGTAGCAGTGATCAGCTTTGTCTGCTGCTCCACACAGACAGCAGCTCCCTGGAGTTTGCACACAAACCATGGTCATGTCATGGGCAGCAAAGGATGACCAAACCTTTTTAATTTAGAGACACTGTGACAATTAGGAATTGATTTTCTCAGTTTCAGTGCATGAAAAAAAGGATACATTGAATGGTGCTTTCTCCACAGCCACTTACTTGCATTCAGACAAGTTAACCTTGAGAGACCTGGGCAGTAATTCACTCTCTAGAGTTACACACAAGGCCTCTGGTATCAGGACAAGTTTCGGATCATAGAATCATAGAA
>WBNM01028076.1:12486-24779 GCA_013399055.1 Ramphastos sulfuratus
TTCTAACCCTTTGCCCCTTGTCCTGTCATTCCAAGACCTTGTCAATAGTCCCTCCCCAGCCTTCCTGTAGCCCCCTTCAGATACTGGAAGGCTACTCCAAGGTCTCCTGGAAGCCTTCTCTTCTGCAGGCTGCAGAACCCCAACTCCTGTAGCCTGTCCTCATAGGAGAGCCATGCCAGCAGTCACTCAGGGCTCAAGACAGACTTGATGCCCATCCCAGTGTTTGATACCCCAAGCCAGGGCTGAGGGATGTGGTCCATGACAGCAATGCATTTTTGGAGAAGAACCCACAGACCAGGGAGAGCTCTCCAAAAAGGCTGAAGTCAGCTCAACTTTTCCCAAATCAAGAAGCAAAGCATGGACCTATTGGGGATAAATGAATACCAGCATGGAGGGGGTTGGAAGGCACCTTTGGGGATCATCTAGTCTAAGCCCCCTGCTAAAGCAGGGGCACACATAGCAGCTTGCCCAGGATCACAATGCTCAGCTGGGCTTGGAAGCTCTCCAGACAAGGAAAGATTGGGCAGCCTGCTCCAGGGCTCCAACACCCTCACACCAAAATTTTCTCTTCCTGTTCAGATGGAATCTCCTGGGCTCCAGTTTGTGCCCATTGCCTCTTGTTCTGGCACTGGGTGCCATTGACAAGAGTCTGGCCCCATCCTCTTGCCCCCCACTCTTTAGTTCTTGCTGAGCATTGCTCAGCTCCCCTCTGGGGCTGCTCTTCTGCAAGATCTCAGCCCCAGGGCTCTCAGCCTTTGCTCCTCACGGAGCTGCTCCAGGCCCCTCAGCATCTTTGCAGCCTCCACTGGACTCTCTCCAGCAGTTCCCTGTCTCTCTTGACATGGGGAGCCCAGAAGTGGACCCAGGGCTCCAAATGTGGCCTTACTAAAGCAGAGTAGAGAGGGAGGAGAACTTGCCTTGACTTGCTAGAGTTACCCCCTGCCACCAGTGGGTTACTTGTACACACAGTGCTTGCCCTGCACACATGCACATAGCTGCACTTGCAGCGACCTCTTGACACTGGTAGCTCTCAGCTGCTTTGCTGTGAGCCTGCCCAACCTGTAAGGCCACAATTGTGCTTTCCTAGCATGACACAGAGGCAGAAGGAGCCTCAGATCCCCAACACACATTCAAAACAACCCCAACCCCCCCACACACCTATTTTTATCCACATACCTCATGCCAGTTCACGGCCAGATTGGGTCAGGCACACAAAAGGCTGCATGGAGCAGTGGGAAATTACACCCTGCAGAACATTAACAACTGTCTGAGCTGGGATCCTCCTGCTCCACCTGCTCCTTGGCTGCAAAGGGGTCAGGTGCAGCACAGTTGAGGGCATTGGGGCAGTGCTGGGATGCCCCTGGGCTCAGGGGGGGTCTCTCATTAAGTGGGAATCAGAAAGAAGAAAATAAAAATTAGAGACTGAACACAAGGAGAGGGAGGTGGAAGATAATTCATTACCCCAGTTTACTCCCAGCCCTATTAAGCATTCCCTACCCCCTTGGTGTGGGCAGGAGGAAGCCCTGCCCTGCACCAGGGCAGATGGGCTCAGCTCTAAATCCCCCCCAGGTGCTTCATGGTCCATTAGAGGCAAGCGAGGAGCAAGGCAGAGGGGTTAAAGATTACACCAAGGGCCAGGCCAGGGACACAGCAGGAAGCTCCTCTGCTCATCTATATCATAGACACTAATTTGGTTTAATTGACTTCAAAGGCTTTCCCCTAGGCTGGGGCATAGAGGGCTGGGATCTATTTTTGTCTCAGAAGAGGTTTGAAAGGGGGCAGGAGGCCTTTCTCTTGAAAGCATCCCAGAGAGAGAGAGAGAGAGCTTTGGAGGTTTGATATTTTTTTGTTTTTATTTTCACAAGGACTGTCTCCAAAGGCAGATAAGAGGGAGCCCTGGGAAATGAAAGCCAACAAAAAAGAAATAAAGAAAAAAGAAAAAAAAGAAAATTAAAAAAAAAAAGAAAAAGTATATTTGAAAGGAAACACAGCTGCCAAAAGCAGCTAAAGCACTTAAAAATAAAGCCTCTTTTCCCACCCAGTGCCTGCAGAGTGGCAATAAAAAACCATCCTGCAAAGTGCTGGCCAGAGGTTCCCCCAGGAAGGCCTTTTGGGGAAACATAAAGATGTTGAATTATCCCCCAGGAAGCAAACAAACCAGGGACAACTCTGTGCTTTTATCCTTTCATCAGCCCAGGAGAAAGTGGCTTGTTAGTGCTGGAAGGCTTAGGGAGAATGTAAAGCCCAGTGAAGAGCCACAGGGCTGGGGACAGGGAGCAGGATGGCTGCTTGGCAGGCAGGGATGAAAGGGAGGTCCTGGAATGTAACCACCAATTTGCTCCTTCCAGTAGTGTGCATGAAGCACAGCTCAAGGTGCCCAAGAGTTCCACCAGCTCCCAGCACAGCTCTGAGCATCTTTCTGCAGGTATGGGCAATCACAGCTGCCTTTTCTCCATCCCACCCCAGGGAAGGGATAACCCCTCCTTGGGCAGAGGCAACACCAGACACAGTGAGGTCCAAGGATTGTGAAACCACAGCAGGGACATCCCCTGCAGGAACATGCCTGGAATGGTGTGATTTCAACTCCAGCATGGACCACCCTTAGCTGACATCAGGTTTAGACCCACTGAACGCTCCTGGGTGTCTCTGCAGCATCTCACACAATCACAGAACTTTAGAGGTTGGAAGGGACCTCCAGAGATCATCCAGTCCAACCCCCCTGCCCAGCAGGATTATCTACAGTAGTTCACACAGGAATGCATCCAGGCAGTTCTTGAAAGTCTCCAGAGAAGGAGACTCCACAATCTCTCTGGGCAGCCTGCTCCAGGGCTCTGTCACCCTCACTCTAAAGAAGTTTCTCCTGAAACTTCTCCTCCTGAAACCTTCTCTGGTCCAGTTTGTAGCTGTTGCTCCTTGGCTTTTTGCTGCTGAGCACCCAAAAGAGCTTGGCCCCAGGCACTTGACACCCACCCCTCAGATATCTGTACACATTGATCAGATCTGCTCTCAGCCTTCTCTTCTCCAGACTAAACAGCCCCAGGGCTCAGTCTCTCTTCATAGGGGAGATGCTCAGGTCCCCTCGAGCATCTCAAGTACCTCCTGACTTCAAGGCAGAGGACTTCAGTGCCTGCAGACACTGACTCAGCACTCAGCACTTGACCTAAAGCAGTATCTGCTGACCACAGCTCGCCCCCACGGCGGGAGAGGGGAGCTGCAGTGGAGGAAACACTCCATAAATCACCACATAAAGAGGTCACATTCAGGGAAGCATCAATAATCATGTTANTACCACAACAGGACCTGCTCAAAACTCTGTCACCAGCTTTCTCTTCATTCACCTCCTCATCTCCTCATTCAGCTCTCACTGAAGAGCTGCACTAAGGTCCCCTGGAGCCTGATCCCTGCCCCTATCAGGGTCCCGTTGCCGCCGCTCTCTACGGCCACCAGGCGGCAGCCGCGGGCCGCGATCGGCGCCACGGGTTCGGCGCTCCCCGGCCAGTGCCCTGCCTGGCCCCCACCGGAACGATGCGCAAGGGCGGAATTAAGGCAAAAAAAGAATCAAAAGTGCCTGCTCGAGGCTGCGAAAGGGATTTCGGTGCAGGGAGCGAACGCGACTGGCAGCCCCAGACCAGCAGCCGCCGCTGCCGCAGCCGTGGCTGAGAGCTGGGCAACGGCGCTGAGCTGCTCCGGCTCGACGCAGTCACCCCGAAGGAGACAGTGCTGAGGGGGACACATCGCAGAGTCCCAGAATCCAAGCATAGTGGGGGTTGGAAGGCACCTCGGACCTTCATCTGGTCCAAGCCCCGCAGCCGAACAGTGATATACACGGAGATGTGTCTTTTGCACAATAAGGGATCCGTAAGACTTAATCAGAATACCAAGGTAGCCCTGGGTGTTAGGAGTACCGGGGTGGGGTTAGGAGTTGCCAGGGGGTGTGCATGGCCAAAGAGAAGGGTGCTGCAGTGTCAGGAGGATCCCGGTGGCCCCTCTGATTGATGTTCAAAGGACAAGATCACCTCATGAAGAAAGCCAACTCTTGTTTTGAACTGAGTCCTGGGCTGCATCAANGAGGGTTTGGGAGGTGAGGAATAGTGCTTAGACAATGTACAAGGACACTGATGCATATGCTTAAAGCTAATACAATTTCCTATATGAGCACTGTTACCTGCTGTTAGCAGTGTGCCTATAGTAATTTTGCTATTTGCTATGCACCCAGCACTGTTTTGCCTTGATTTTATAATAAACCTTTTTAGAATGAGTTCATTTCTCACAAGGGTCAGACAGAGCAGGTCGACTCTGGTGCACATCAGTGGCATTTCCCCTTCAGACTCTTTCCAAAGGGATTCAAACCTCAACTCATTGCCACTTCAGAAGTCATCTTGCTCTGCATGCCTGTGGAAATGCATCCCCATAGCCATGCAGCACTGAGATGCTGACAGAGGAATCCCTTCAGGTGTTGCAAAGGGATCTGGCCAGGCTGGATCAAAGGACTGTCAGTTGTATGAGGATAACAAAGCCAAGTGCTGGGTCCTGCACTTGAGTCACACCAACCCCATGAGTGCTCCAGGCTTGGGGCAGAGTGGCTGCAAAGTGCTCAGTAGAGAGCAGCCTGGAAGTGTTGGTCAACAGTTGCTGAAGGTGAGCCAATGTGTGCCCAAGAAGGCCACCAGCACCCTGGCCTGGATCAGCAACAGCCTGACCAGCAGGACCAGCAGGAATTGGGGTTGTCCCCCTGTACTGGGCACTGGTGAGGCCAAACCTTGAGGACTGGGTTCAGTTTTGGGCACTCGCTCCAAGACTGAGGTGCTGGAGTGGGTCCAGAGAAGGGCAATGTAGTTGATGAAGGGTCAGGGCTGGTGAGGGAACTGAGGTTGTTTAGTCTGGAGAAGAGGCTGAGGGGAGACCTCATTGTGCTCTGCAGCTCCCTGAAAAGAGGTAGCAGTGAGGTGGGGGTTGGTCTCTTTTCCTCAGTATCAGGTGATACAGAGGAAATGGCCTGAAATTGTGCCAGGGGAGGGGTAGGTTGGAGATAAGGAAAAATTTCTTTGTTGCAAGAGTGGTCAGGGATTGGAACAGGCTGCCCAGGGAGGTGGTGAAGTCCCCATCCCTAGAGGTGATCTTTAATTTTTCTATAAGAGGGGAAAAAAACCCACGTGTGTTCCTGCTTGGTCCTCGGAGGGGAAATCATGTCTGCTTAGCCAGCTATGCAGTGCCAAGCCTGGCAGGACCCAGGAGGACCATGTGTCCCAAAGCTGCAGCTCACAGGGGCATGAATGCTGCCTCAGCAAGCAAGATATCCTCCCAGGCTTAGTCACAGCTCAGCAGAAAGCAGGCTGGAACTCAGCTGGAAGACCACAACCAGGAGCCTCAGCCATCAAGCCAGATGCCAGCAGGGTCACACCGCTCTGCCCAGGCTCTGTGCTAGGAGACCTGAGCCAACTCCTGCTCCTTTCCTTTGGGATGTGGCAGGGTTGAGGGCTTTGGGATGTGGCCTGATGTTGATAACTGGCCTCGACAGACAGCCTTGCAAGGGCCATTGTGCTCCTGCCAACAGCAGTTGCTTCATCAGCTTGGGTATTTAATAGCCAAATGAATGAGCGAGCGGAAGTGTGGCTGCTTCCGTGCCAGCCATGAATGCTGCACACACTGCACACAATGTGCTAATCCCCCAGCCCCAGCTGCACCCCCAGGCTCTGGCTGTTTGGGTGCACAGGGCTGAAAGCCTTCTGCTGTTTCTGCTGGGTGGCAGAGCTGGCCAGATCCGCCCAGGGCAGCTGATTCTGACCTGAACCATCCTTTGCACAGGAGATGGAGATGGGACAAGTGCAGTCCTGCCAGCTGCTGCCTGGTTGCCATCTTTGGGCTTGGTGGATACCTCATGGGAGCGTTGTAGGACAGAGGCAGAAAGATGAGCAAGCACCAGCACTACAGCATGGGGAGCTGAGCTCAGTTCCTGGCCCCAGCACCAGCTGTGGTACAGTCTTGCCCCTCTCACACAGGTACATCTGCCATGCAGGCAGCCCAGAGCCTCTCAGCAGCATGAATTGCCCCACAAGTTTGCTCCAAGGCATAAAATCCCAGAATGGTTTGGATTGGAAAGGATCTTCAAAGCCCATCTAGTCCAACATCCCTGCTCTCACTAGGGACATCTGCAGCTAGAGCAGGTTGCTCACAGTCTCAACTAACCTGACCTGCAATGGTGCCAGCCATGGGACATGTACTATCTCTCTGGATAACATGGGACAGGCTCTCACCACCCTCAAGGTCAAACATTTATTCCTTCTCTCCAGTCTCAATCTCTCTTAGTTTCAAATCATCCTTCCTTGTCCTGTCACAACAGGCCCTGCTCAAAACTCTGTCCCCAGCTTTCTGCTCAGCCTCTTGAAGCACTGTAAGGCCACCAGAAGGCCTCCCTGGAGCCTTCTCTTCTCCAGGTTGAACAACCCCATCAGAGAGACCTTTCATGGAATGGCCACAGAAGCAGACTGGTGGAACTCAAGCTGGTTCTCAACACCACCCCCAACCCCCAAAATGCCCAAAAAAGCAGAAGCAATTGAGTTATTCTGACTTTTATTTCATTGCTTCTTAGTCCACACAGTTGGTATAAAATCAGAAAAGCAAAGCAGGAGAGAAAAAAAAAAAATAGACAGAAAAAAAAATAACAAAAACAACCCCAAAATGAAACAAAAGACAACAACAGCAACACAGTGCCTGGAGTCCTCAGAGGGCAGCCTGGGGGTTGTGCAGGTGCCCATTCAATTCATGGCCAGACACATCAGACACACAGACAGAGGACAGACAACTTGCTCTGGCACCAAACACCCCAGAGAGGGCTCTTGCCTGGAGCTTTTTCTGTTCCTCTTGACCACGGGAAAGGGGCATGGGCCCGGGGTGGGCAGGGAGAAAAAAGGACCTTAGTTATAAATGCTTTATTAAAAATAATAGTAAGAGCAAATCTAAGTACAAAAAGCAGTTAACAGCTCATTTATATTACACAGAATTATTTCTGGCCTCTAGCTTTTGCTGTTTACCTCACGGCTGTTAAGTGGATTTCCAGTGAAGAAGGTTAAATGGCTTTAGCACTCTAAGGAATGGTAAATAGATAGCACCATTTCATACATCTGGTATTGGATTTCATAGCTATAATTGAGCCTGCTGCTTTCTCACCTGTAGTTTAGCTCCACGGCAAGGATAAAACTCATTTCGCGTTGGCCCGGCAGCTCGGCACGGCACGGCACGGCTCTGCACATCCCCCACCGCCAGCCAGGGCGAAGTGTGGGGACACACACACACACACAGAGCCCACGCTGGATTGCAATCCCACCTAAGTGATTTAAAAGCCCAAACTCCCAGTGGGTGTGGCGCAAGGCAGTGGGATTTAGGGCAGCTTTAAATCATGTAGGCACTTGAGGCAATCGCTCCGAAACCCTTCAAACCTTTGGGAAGCATCTCCCGTCAGGTCTGGATGTGCACTTCGGCTACCAGCAGGTGGCAGGAGCGAGCACCAACCCTTCAGCCGATGTAAACAGGCGTCACTCCCGTTTACACCAGCCAGAAACCAGCCAGAGCTGGGCATTTCTGACGGCTCGATGCGGGCTGGGGCGAGGAAGGAGAGTTCAGGTCAAAGAGGATTTTTTTTTGTTGTTGTTTGTTTTGTTTGGTTTTTTTGCATGAGAGGAAAAGAAAATCATCACCGCGCTCTTGTTACGCTGTTAGGAGTAATAGTTCCTTAGGCACTTAGCTTTAGGCTTTGAAACATAGCATATGGTCAACAGAAGCAAACAATACTATGTACATATATGTAAAAAGTGTTATAAATAGGTTTTTTTTAAACCATAGATACTATATACATCTTCAATTAACAAGTAACCCTTTGAGTGTTTCCTTTTTTTTTTTTTTTTTCAGGGGGGGGGGGGTGTGGGGTTTGGGTTTGGGGGGGTTTTTTCTTTTTTTTTTTTTTTTCTTCTTTTTTTTTTTTTTAATNTGGGTTTTTTTTTGGTTGTTTTTTTGTTTTTTTGTGGGGGGTTTTTTTTTTTTTTTTTTTTTTTTTTCTGGTTAATTTCCTTTTCCGTTTTCTCGTCTATTCGGCCTCGCCTCCATCTCCTCCTGGGATGCCACCATCAGTGCCCTGATCGCGCCGAGCCGCGGCCTCACTCGCGCTTCCGTAGGATGACGTAGATGATGCCGCTGGCGAGGGCCAGGGGGAAGGCCAGCCATGCCAGGATGTAGGCAAAGCCATAGGAGGTGTTTTCTGAGGCTTGGTGCCAGTCCGTGTGCCTCACTGTGAAGATGGCGGCGCCGCTCATCACGCAGAGCCCTGCGCGGGGGAAGCACAGGTGGGGAAAGGGTTAGGAGCAGCATAGGATGTTAAGAGCTGGAAGGGACCTCTGGAGAGCTTCCAATCCAAACCCACCCCTGCCAGAGCAGGACCAGAGAATCCAGCACGGGTTGCACAGGCACACATCCAGGCAGGGATTGAAAACTCTACAAAAAGCCACTATCAGTAATGAAAAGAGAACAAACTCCATTTGCCTTTTGGAACATCAAATAGAATTTTACCATCCACCACTCACAGGCTCACAGCATATTATGGGTTGGAAGGGACCCAAAGAGATCATCCAGTTCAACCCTCCTGCCAGAGCAGGACCAGACAATCTAGCTCAGGTCACACAGGAACACATTCAGACAGGCCTGGAAAGGCTCCAGAGAAGGAGACTCCACAACCTCTCTGGGCAGCCTGTGCCAATGCTCTGGGACCCTTCCAGTCAGAAAGTTCCCCTTGTTTTGAGCTGGAACCTCCTGTGCTGCAGCTTCCATCCATTGCTCCTTGTCCTACCCCAGGCAGCAAGTGAGCAGAGCTTGTTCCCCCCTTCTGACCCCCAGCCCTCAGATAGTTATAAACATGATTAAATCCCCTCTCAGCCTTCTCTTCTCCAGACTAAGGGTGTAGGGATCTCCACAGAGGTCACAGAACCACAGAACTTCAGAGGTTGGAAAGGACCTCCAGAGATCATCCAGTCCAACCCCCCTGCCAGGCAGGATCCCCATGGGTAGTTCACACAGGAATGCATCCAGGTGGGTTTGGAAAGGCTCCAGAGAAGGAGACTCCACAACCTCTCTGGGCAGCCTGTGCCAGTGCTCTGGGACCCTTACAGTCAAGAGGTGGAACTTTCTGCACTGCAGTTTCCATCCATGGCCTCTTGTCCTATGCCAGGGCACAGTTGAGCAGAGGCTGTTCCTGTCCCTTCCTTCCTGACCCTCAGCCCTCAGATATTTATAGACATTGATTAGATCCCCTCTCAGCCTTCTCCTCTCCAGACTAAAAAGCCCCAAATAGTTTTGGTTGGAGAAGACCTTCAGGATCATCCAGTCCAACCATTCTAACACTGCCAAGGATGGAGCTGAATTATGTCCCTCAGCACCACATCTCTGTGGCTTTGAAACACCTCCAGGCATGGGGCTTCAACTGCCTCTCTGGGCAGACTGCTCCAATTCTTTGAGAACTCCTTCAGTGGAGAAGTTTCTTCTAATGTCCAGCCTAAGCCTCCCCTGGTGCAACTTGAGGCCATTTCTCCTGTTCCTTGTGAGAAGAGACTGACCCCCATGAATCATAGAATGGAATTGGTTTGGTTGGAGAAGACCTTCAAGATCATCCAGTGCAACCACTGTCCAGCTCTCCCAAGGCTGCTGCTAAACCATGTCCCTCAGTACCACATCTCTGCCTCTTTTAAACACCTCCAGGCATGGACATTCAACCACCTCCCTGGGCAGCCTGTTCCAGTCTTTGAGGACCCCTTCAGTGAAGAAGTTTCTTCCAATGTCCAACCTAAACCTCCACTGGTACAACTTGAGGCCATTTCCTCTTTTCCTAGCACAAAAGCAGCTTTCTGCTGGAAACTCAGAGCCAGAGAGGATAATCCCCACCACCAGCATGGGAAACTGCTTTTATTATTGGCCTCTTATATCTCATCTCCTGAAAGAACAACTCGGGGGGGGGGGGGGGGGGGGTGTGATGGTGGGAGCTCTGCCCTAGCTGCAGGTGAGTGGGGATATCTCTGCCAGGGCCAGCAAGTAAAGCAGGATGTCCTGGACCAAGTGAAAATGGAACCCCTGGGCCAAGCAAAGCTAGAGCCCATGGGGCAAGCAAAGCTGGAGGCTCTTGACCAAGCAAAACCAGAGCCCATGGGGCAAGCAAAGCAGGAGCCCTTGGGGCAAGAAAAAAAGGGGCCCTTGGGGCAAGAAAAAAAGGGGCCCTTGAAGCATGTTGAGGAGGAACTCCTGGAGCTGGAGCCCATCATAGAATCATAGAATGGTAAGGTTGGAAGAGACCTCAAATATCATCCAGTTCCAACCCCCTGCCATAGGCAGGGACACCTCCCACTAGCACAGGTCACTCAAGGCCTCCTCCAACCTGGCCTTGAACACCTCCAGGGAGGGAGCAGCCACAACCTCCCTGGGCAACCTGTGCCAGTGTCTCACCACCCTCGCTGCAAACAACTTCCTCCTAACATCCAGTCTAAATCTTCCCTCTGCCAGTTCAAACCCATTGCCCCTTGTCCTGGCATTACAAGACCTTGTAAATAGTCCCTTCCCAGCCTTCCCATGGGGCAAGCAAAGTAGGAATTTCTGGAGCAGGCAAAGCTGATGGCTCTTGACCAAGCAAAGCTGGAGCCCTGGGGCAAGCAAAGCAGGAGCCCTTGGGGCAAGAAAAAAGGAGCCCTTGAAGCATACAAAGCAGGAACCCCTGGAGCTGGAGCCCATGGGGCAAGCAAAGCAGGAACCTCTGGAGCAGGCAAAGACAGCATCACCTGGGCTAATCCATTCATCCATCCATGCCCCAGCTCCAGTTCCCACTCCAAACCCACCCCACTCCCCTGGGTGGCTTATTTAAAACCCAGACTGTAGCCTGAACCACACTACCAGAGCTGCTACAAGAGGTCAGACACAAACCTCATTTCTTTCAAGGCACAAAACTTTACCTCCTGCCCAGGCCACACAGCTGGGGACTATGGATGCTCTGGCCAAGCAGGTCTGTGCCCTGCCATCTCCTGTCCTCCCCCAGGGCTGTGTGAGGATCTCAGCTACAATCCCTGCTCTCTGCAAGCCTCACTGTGCTTGTGGCCTGTCCCTCTTCCCTAGCTCCTGTTGTCCACCCTCTCCAGCCATGGGTTCCCCCAAGGGCTGTGCAGCCAGACCCAGCTCCGGTGAGCCACCTTTAAGCTTTGTTGCAAACCCAACCCATCAGCATCAGGGACTGGCCAGGCCTAACACAAAGCCACCTCTATTCCTGCCCTAAAACAAGCACTTTTCAGTCCATCCCAGCACTCCTATTATACAGTGGTGGGGCTGTTGTTGGAGCCGAGTTCCAAACCCCCTGCATGGACCTCAGGACCACCTACATTTAAGCAGGGTGATATTTGAGCTGCAGTTCCACTTGACACAGCTCCTTTTGTTCTGGGAAAGTGCAGAAGTGGGAACGCGTTTCAGCAGGGTGCCGCTGCTGCACTTTCCATTCTCTGAGCACAGGAGCCAACTCCCACTGCCCCAGCCCATGCAAAGGCAGCACAACAATGGCCCTGGCCCAGCCTGGGGGGACAGGGCACAGGCTTGTGGCCACGCTGGTCACCTACAGACAGCAGAAAATACAGCAGCGATTGTCCTCCTGAGGAATGTGGCGGAGTGGAGGCGATGGGTTTGAGAGCACTTCTGGAGCGTCTGCACTGGGTTGGGTCTGGAGGATGTGCTCAGGAAGTGGAGGACTGCCTGCAGTCAAGGACTGCCTGCAGCCAAGGACAGGACAGCCTGCAGCCAAGGACTGCCTGCAGTCAAGGACAGGACTGCAGTCAAGGACAGGACTGCAGTCAAGGACAGGACAGGCTGCAGTCAAGGACAGGATTGCCTGCAGCCAAGGCCAGGACAGCCTGCAGCCAAGGACTGCTTGCAGTCAAGGACAGCCTGCAGTCAGGGACAGGACGGCAGGCAAGGACAGGACAGGCTGCAGCCAAGGACTGCATGCAGTCAAGTACAGGACAGGTTGCAGCCAACGACTGCCTGCAGTCAAGGACAGGACTGCAGTCAAGGACAGGACAGGCTGCAGCCAAGGACTGTCTGCAGTCAAGGACAGGACTGCAGTCAAGGACAGGATTGCCTGCAGCCACGAACTGCCTGCAGCCAAGGGCAGGACAGCCTGCAGCCAAGGACTGCATGCAGTCAAGTACAGGACAGGCTGCAGCCAAGGACTGCATGCAGTCAAGTACAGGACAGGCTGCAGCCAAGGACTGCCTGCAGTCAAG
>WBNM01028076.1:25448-39827 GCA_013399055.1 Ramphastos sulfuratus
GGACAGGACAGCCTGCAGTCAGGGACAGGACAGCCTGCAGTCAGGGACAGGACAGCCTGCAGCCAAGGACAGGACAGCCTGCAGCCAGGGACAGGACAGCCTGCAGCCAGGGACAACCTCCTTGCAACCTGCACCAAAAATACATCAGCAGGTGTAGGGCCCTGCACCTGGGAAGGAAAAACTCTCTGCACCAGTGCAGACAGGGAGGTGACTTTCTCTGTGCAGAAGGACCTGGGAGTGCAAGTGAATGAGTCCACCATGAGCCAGCAACATGCTCTTGTGGCCAAGAAGGCAAAGAGTGTGGCCAGCAGGTCAAGGGACATTCATTCCTTCTACTCTGCCCTAGTGAAGCCACATCTGGAGTCCAATTTTGGGCTCCTCAGGTGAAGAGAGACAGGGAACTACTGGATAGGATCCAGTGGAGGCTACAAAGGTGCTGAGGGGCCTGGAGCAGCTCTGTGAGCAGGAGAGGCTGAGAGCCCTGGGACTGTTGAGCCTGCAGAAGAGCAGCCCCAGAGGGGATCTGAGCAATGCTCAGCAAGAGGTAAAGGAGCTGCAGGGGGCAAGAGGCTGGGGCCAGACTCTTGTCAGTGGTGCCAGTGCCAGGACAAGGGGCAATGGGCACAAACTGGAAGCCAGGAGGTTCCATCAGAACAGGAGGAGAAACTTTGTTGTGAGGGTGCTGGAGGCCTGGAGCAGGCTGCCCAGAGAGGTTGTGGAGCCTCCTTGTGTGGAGAGCTTCCCAGCCCAGCTGGGCACTGTGCTGCTGGGCAAGCTGCTGTGGGTGCCCTGCTTTAGCAGGGGGGTTGGACTGGATGGTCCCTTCCGACCTCCCCTATGCTGGGGTTCTGTGATCTCCACTTTAGATGGAAAGCACACTCTAGTCTTGCTTTGACACCCTGGGAGGGCAAATACTACCTAAAATCTGTTCCTGCTGCTCTGCATTTGCTGCCCCAGCCCTGTAGATGAAGCAGGCTGGGTGCTGGTGCATGCCTGAGGTCTGATTCCAAGGCAGGGCTTTGCAGAAGGCTGTGGGATGTATGGAAGCCACAGCCTTTGATGCTCAGCCTATCCTCTCCACCCCACAACAACAGCAGCTCTAGGGTGGGAGGGATGAAAGAATAGAGGGGAAGGTGCTGCTGAGGCTGGAGAGTGATGGAAAAGTTGAGTCAAACCCTAGCAGGCCCAAAGCAGCATCTCTCCCATGCTGGACTTGCATAGCTATGAGAAGTTACTTGTGGATGTGATGGACTCACTGAGGATGGAGGAGAGCTGTTGAAGGCCTTTTGATGACTTCATGATTGCTGAGATGCCATCAGGGGAATGTCAGCTGGGGATGCACCATGCCCTGCCACTGCACAACATCCCCAGCTGACCTCCTCTCCCCAGTTCTGCTGAGCTACAGAGGAACTCATAGCAGACAACAGCCCCTGCCCTCCCTGCTGGCTCTCAGGGCACTGCTGCCCACTTCTGCCACCCAGCAGCACCCAGTGCTTCAGCTCCTGGCACCCATTGGTTCAGGTCCAGCAATGCTGGTGGGTAGGCTCCAAAACTGGAGAGCTTTGCCAAGCTGCATGACCCTAAGAGGAGTTGCAGGGCAACAGAGGATTTTGGGAAGAGCCTTCTCATGTCATCCCAGAAGGAGGGAGGTCCTCTCCAGCTCTGCTGGAGCTGAGCATAAAGACAACTCTGCAGACCTGCAGCAGAGCTCCATGGTGCCAGGGCATTGCAGGGCATGGATGAACTGCAGAGCCTGAAGGGCACAAGAATTTCCTCCAGTGGCTTTAGGCAGTGGTAGCCTTCCACAGCAAGCTGCAAGCAGACCACATCAGGTTCAGCTCCTTTGACCAGAGCCCTCCACACCTCCAAGTGGGATCTGCAGTGCTGTCAAGCTGTCCAGTTTCCCACCAACAACCCTGAAACTTAGAGTCAAAGACCACAGCTGCCCTGAGCCCCCTTCTCCAGCCTTGGCCAGGGAAAAGAGCAAGGATGGTCACCCCTGCCCAGCTCTGCATGGTCCATTCAGATCCAGATCATAAGGAAGCTTCACAGGGATCAGCTCATACTTTTCCCATCCTTCATGCTGGCTGAGGATGGATTTGAGCCCAGCCTCAGGCTCAACAAGAAAAGAGACAGCAGGTCTGTGGCCTGATCCTACACCCCCTTAGGACACAGCACAGACAGGAGGGTTGCAGTCTCATTTTCCCTTCCTCTGAGAATGAGGACTCCTCAGCAGTCACTCAGGAGAGAGAAACCTGCTGCTGCCAGATCTATCAGACAAGCTCTCAGGCAGATAACTGCATTATTAATGCCCATTTCCCCTCCTTGTCTCTGGGGCTGTAATGGGTTTCTACACATCCCTCTTTCCGAGACGCTGAACTGATCTGAACTCACCACCTGCACCGTGGCCAAGCAGCAGATACACTTAGGATAGCTTTCATGGCACACTTGCTAAGACAGGTTAGCTCAAGGCTTTCCCAGGCTGGTGTGGAGGCCAAATGCTTCAAGGCTGCCCAGAACCTTCATCTAAAATCAGTGGATGACTTTTCCCATCGATTCAGTGGCAGGACCTAGGGTGGCTCTCAGGTTAACACCTACGTGATTGGTCTCCTCCTCAGACAGGCAGAACTGAGCCAGAACCTTGTTGCCTGATTTCATTTTTCTAGCCTGAATGCTTGAAAATCCTCCCCACTGATTTCACAGATGGAAAGGTAAATGGAGCCAGTGGCTTTACAGCATCTATAT
Organism: Ramphastos sulfuratus; assembly: GCA_013399055.1. Lineage (NCBI taxonomy): Eukaryota > Metazoa > Chordata > Aves > Piciformes > Ramphastidae > Ramphastos > Ramphastos sulfuratus. The sequence continues at coordinate 28,194 of WBNM01028076.1, forward strand.
TTAGGAGAACCACAACGTAGAACATCAACCTTGGCTCACTGCCAGTGCTGAGTTCTTTAAGAGTTAAAAATAGTAGCTGAGAGGTCACAGCCAGCTGGCCCACCCTGCAGCTCCAGCAGCTCTTGCCTGCTGTGGAAAGCACCAGGCCCCCTCTTGGTAAGTTTATAAATAATCATCAGGTCCTCTTTCACCCAAAGAGGTTCTTCACTACTTCCCTCACCCTGTCAGCAGTTGTGGGAACCTCACCCAGCCCACCAAAGGTGGGTCCAGAACCACCACGGCCACTCTGCACCCTCAGCACCTCACCTCAAGTTGTGGGATGAGCAGGCAGAGCCCTCAGCCTGGCAGCCCCCATGCATATCCTGCCAGTCCCACCACCCAGGACCACCAGCACAGCTTTGCATCCAGCTAGGTGGGTCTGGCACCCTGCAAAACCTTCCTGGCCAGGGCAGTGTCCCTCTTGCACCCTCTGTGATGTAAGGGCAGAGCTTGGGCACAGAGTCACAGATTGCACTGGGTTGGAAGGGACCCTCAAAGGTCATCTTGTCTGAGCCCCCCTGCAGTCAGCAGGGACATCTCTGACTAGATCAGGCTGCCCAGGGCCACACACACCTAATATGCCCTGACAGATGGACCCCATGCTGGGGTGGGATACATCCTGCTCTGAAACTGCACAACAGACCCAACTGACCTGGTGCATCTCTTCTTGCCCTCCATCCCTCAGTTCCCCTGAGCCACAGACAGAGCTGTAGTGCAGACCAGCCCCTGCCCTCCTTGGCTGTCAGGGCACTGCTGCCCACCTCTGTCACCCAGCAGTGTGACACCTCAACAGACCCAAATTATTCATCCCACCTCTGTCACCCAGCAGTGTGACACCTCAACAGACCCAAATTATTCATCCCACCTCTGTCACCCAGCAGTGTGACACCTCAACAGACCCAAATTATTCATCCCACCTCTGTCACCCAGCAGTGGCAGACCTCAACAGACCCAAATTATTCATCCCACCTCTGTCACCCAGCAGTGGCAGACCTCAACAGACACAAATTATTCATCCCACCTCTGTCACCCAGCAGTGTAACAGACCCAAATTATTCATCCCACTTCCCCAGCACTAAGCCACGCAGGAGCCAGTGGAGTGCCCCTCCTGTTTTCAGTATCCAGGAGCCTGCTGCTTTCCACCATGACACAAAAAGCCTTTCCCCCCATCCATCAACACCCCCACACACACACACATACACTTACCAGCAAGGATTTGGAAGAATGCAGTGATGTAAAACCTCCCTCCCTTGGTGAGGGTGAAGAGCTGGCAGAAGAACCAGAACAGGGACAAGACACTGAAGATGACTGAGAGGATCATCATTGCTTGGACAGATTGCAGCCATTCTGGGGAAAGAAAGATAGGCAGAAACCTCAGTGCTGGCACCACAGACAGAAACCTTAGTGCTGGCACCACAGACAGTGAGCCCCCCCCTCCCCTTCCTGTGGCCTTAGCATCATTCCCTGTGCCACCATCCCACCCTTGGGTTCCCAAATAGCTGGGGGATGCAGCTGCTGGTCCTCAGCACAGGCAAGATGCTGCTTCAGATGGAGGATGGATTTGTGCATGCAGCAGGGTGCTGGGGTAGAACAAATGGCAGGGTCAGGACTCTTCTCAGGGAGCAGGGGCAATAAAACATGATCAGAAGCTTGGAGAATCACAGAATGGTTTGGGTTGGAAGGGATCTCAAAGCTCATCCAATTCCAACCCTCCTGCCATAGGCAGGGACACCTCCCACTAGAACAGGTCACTCAAGGCCTCATCCAACCTGGCCTTGAACACTTCCAGGGAGGTTGTGGAGCACACAAGCACAGAACGTGATCAAAGATCAAAGATCAAATATCACATTCTGTGCTGGTGTGCTCCACAACCTCCCTGGGCAACCTGTGCCAGTGTCTCCCCACCCTCACTGGAAAGAATTTCTTCCTCATTTCCAGTCTAAATTTGCCCTCCTCCAGCTTCAGTCCATTCCCCCTCATCTTATCAGAAGCAGCCCTGGTAGAAAGTCCCTGCCCAGCTTTCTTGTATGCCTCCTTCAGGTACTGGAGGGGCAAGCTTTAAGGCAAAGCTTCTCCCCCAGCTTCATCTCAGGCCCTGGGTGCTGAGTTGTGGCAGAAGCACAAAAGCCAGGAGTAACAAGCCTGAGCCACCCAGCTGAGAGGTAAAACAAATACACAGGGAGCGAGAAACCTTCTGCCCTTATGGAGCCAAAGCTTTAGTGAAGAGCCTTCCCCAGCTGCCAAACGCAGCTGCTTCCCAGAGCAGAGCAGTTCAACCAGCCCCTGCATGAGTCACTGCCCAGCTATTTCCAGGCTCTGTGGGTGTGTAACTCCCCATGTTAAAAAGAAAAAAAAAAAAAAAACCAACACCAAAAACCCAATCAACAAATATAAATAAATAAACAAGCAAACTGCTGCTCCATCCCATGAGCTGCTGGAGCTTGGCAGAGAGGCAGAGCTCTCACAACACCCCAGGATGGGGCCATGCTCACAAATATCTCCACCTTTCCCTTTCCTTGAGCTTGAAATGAGGATTTGCAGCCATCCTTGAGAGGTCTTTAAGGATGCAGCGTGGATCAATTCACCACTAAAGCCAGGCAGGGCTTGGGAGGAGTAAACTGAGACACAAAGAACCCAGTGAGAGGCAGGAAAAAAAATACATATTTGGAGCTGGGATCCTCAGAATCCAGAATTAGGGAGCTCTGAGGTCCCTGATTAATCAGAATTAATCAGAATTAGGGAGCTATGAGGTCCCTAATTAATCAAGCAGAATTAGGGAGCTCTGAGGTCCCAATCTGATGTTCCTGACGGAGTTTTGTTCCCACAAGCATCACTCCCCTGCTGCAACAAACAGCAAAGAGCTGCAGTGTAGCAAAACTTCCAAAGCAAACAGGCTCCAGCCTGGCAAGCTTCAGCACTTGGTGTGGAAGTGAGGCCAGTTGGCACTGCCCAGGGCAGTGTCTGCTCCCAAAGCAGCCATCACATTTCCCTACCAAACCCTCACAAGCTGCACTTGCTGAGAGTGGAATTCGAACTGGAGAGCAAGGTGCAGCCCTGAGCTGGGCCAGCAGTGCTGATCCAGGCCTCCCAGCAAAGCCAGCCCTGCCTGCAGGGAACAGCCTCTGCAGCTGAGTCATGTCTGATGGGCTCCACTTTGGACCATCAGCTCTGCCTCTTGGCTCTGCATCTTGCTTCCAGCCCTTGCAACAGAGCAAATTCGGGTTCTGCTCACCCAAGCAGACTGGAACCACCCAGAGCAGCCTCTGCTCCTCACAGACAGCTTTTCCTTCCCCTCCCTGTCACACTTCTCATGCCAAACTACCTTACAGCTGTGCTTCACTCACTTCAGTGCCACTTCTGACCTCACAGAATGGCAAGGGGTTGGAAGGGACCTCCACAGGTCATCGAGTCCAACCTCCCTGCCATGGCAGGTTCACCTAGAGAAGGTCACACAGGAACACATCCAGGCTACTTTTGAGTGCCTCCAGAGATGGAGACTCCACCACCACTGAAGACCACCTCCCAGTGCACCATGTTCCTTAGGAAGGAGCATCCAGCAGTGCCTCGCTGCCAGCAGTGCCTCACTGCCAGGAAGTGCCAGCCTGGTTCTCACACAGCTGTGCACACATGTCCCATCTATTTCACTGGTACCACCCAGTCCCTGCCTCAACCACACCTGACCCTTCAAGCTCTGACCATGCTCAGTCAGTGGGGACATAGAGGGGATGGGGCAGCTCAAATGATGCTAAAGCCCAGGTCCTAAATCACAGAATCATTAAGGTTGCAAAAGATCTCTAGGATCATCAAGTCCAACCTCCTACCCCACATCTCCATGAAGTGCTCCCTGGGATAGGACAAGGAGCAATGGATGGAAGCTGCAGCACAGGAGGTTCCAGCTCAACACAAGGGGGAACTTCTTGACTGGAAGGGTCCCAGAGCACTGGCACAGGCAGCCCAGAGAGGTTGTGGAGTCTCCTTCTCTGGAGCCTTTCCAGGCCTGTCTGGATGTGTTCCTGTGTGACCTGAGCTGGATTGTCTGGTCCTGCTCTAGCAGGGGGATTGGACTGGATGAGCTCTTTGGGTCCCTTCCAACCCCTGTGATCCTGTGAGCCTGTCATGATGACTAAACTATGTCCTGAAGTGCCACATCTACTTATTTTTTTAACCCCTCCAAGGGATGGGGGCTCCATCACCTCCCTGGGCAGCCTGTGCCAATCCCTGACCACTCTTGCAGCAAATAAATCTTCCCTAATCTCCAAGCTAAACCTCCCCTGGTACAGCTCAAGACCATTTCCTTTTGTCCTGTAATCAGTTACTTGGGGAAAGAGACCAAGCCTCGCTCCAGCCTCCTTTTAGGTAGCTGTAGAGAGCAATGAGGTCTCCTCTCAGCTTCCTCTTCTTCAGGCTAAGCAGTCCCAGTTCCCTCAGTTGCTCCTCATCACCAGCCCTGTTCTCCAGACCCCTCACCAGCTTCACTGCCTTCCTCTGTAACGGCTCCAGCACCTTAATATCTTTCTTATTCTCACTCAGTTGAAGAAGGATGTCCAGATACTAAAATGCAACTTCTTTCCATGCTTCAGGACAGAAAGAGCTCTCATCCCAGACCTGAAGAGCAGAGCTTTCACCTCACCCCCCCCCCAAGCCCTAAAGCTGTGTCCAGCTCCATGCAGCAGCTGAAGCAAAGCCTTTGGTGCAGGACCCAGGAAGCCAAATCTTTTGTGATTTGAAAGGCCATGGCACCTGGCCTGGAGAGGAGCCCTTTCTGCAGGGAGGTGGATGCTCCAACTGCTGCTTATTTTAGGAGAAGGCTGTCTAGACAGAAAGCTGAGCTGAGCTGAGCTGCCCTTTTAATTGCATCCGCCTGCCTATGCCTCCTTCTGCCTTCTGAGTGGGGATGGTTTACAGGAGCCCATTGGTATAAAGAGCCCTGTCAGAGGGACAGAAAGGCAGGCACTGAGAGGGAGGGGAAAGCCTCTCCATGACCAGAGGGGTTTCAGCAGCCAGCCTTTGCTGCCCTGCTGCAGCTGGAGAGCAGAAGTCACACGAATAGAGATGAAGCCTACCAGAAAGCTGGGGAGGGACGTTTTAGGGTGTCAGACAGTGATAGGAGTGGGGGGAACGGAACCAAGCTGGAAATGGGTTAGATTCTGACTGGATGTTAGGACGAAGTTCTTCAGCATGAGCGTGGTGAGACCCTGGAAGGGCTTGCCCAGGGAGGTGGTAGAAGCCTCATCCCGGGAGGTGTTTAAGGCCAGGCTGGATGAGGCTCTGGGCAGCCTGATCTAGTGGGAGGTGTCCCTGCCTATGGCAGGGGGGTTGGAACTGGCTGCTCCTTGTGGTCCCTTCCACCCCTGACTGATTCTATGATTCTAAACCAGTGCTCCTGATGGGCCAACCACTGCTCTCCCTAGACCATCCAGTGCCAATACTAGCTTGCTGATACTGTGATACTGTAATACTGGTCCTCCTGGGCAGAGATGTTGCTGAGGTGGATGAGTGCTCCAGGGTGAGTGCTGGCAGCCCAGGTGAGGAGATGCATGGTGTCCCCAGGAGCACCACCACAGCACAGCAGCAGTGCATCCTACTCCAGCCACCCAGCAACCCCAGCAATGTGTCCTGGGAGAGGAACTACACCTTGTGGTCACTTCCAACCCTGACTGATTCTATGATTCTATGATCTCACAGAGCAGAGCTCTGAGCCTGCTCACATCCAGCCCTTTGCTGACTCTTATTGGTCTCCTTTGTAAAAACAAGGGGCAGGATCCCCAGCTCAGCACTCAGAGACCCACAAGTGATAGGATAAGAGGATACAGCCACAAGTTGTGCCAAGGCAGGTTTAGAAGTTGGACATTAGGTATAACTCTTCCCCAAAAGGGTTCTCAAGACCTGCCCCAAGCTGCCTAGGGCAGTGGTGGAGTCCCCATTAATGTAAGGGCTCAAAAGCTGTGTAGATGTGGTGCTGATGAACATGGTTTAGTGGTGACCTGGCAGTGCTGGGTTAGTGGTTGGACTCTATGATCTGAAAGGTTTCTCTCAACCTAAATGATTCACAGGATCACAGAATGCCAGGCTGGAAGGGACCACAGGGATCCTCTGGCCAAATATTTCCAGGTCATAGTCTAGTTGAAATGAGCTGGCCCAGCACTGGCAAGCTGAGTTAAAACTGCCCAGTGCAGGGGAATCCTCCACTTCCCTTGGGAGATGATTCCAATGTCCAACTGTTCTCATGAGGAAACATTTTCTTCTGCAGTCCAATGGGAATGTCCCCAGCAGTAACTTGTCCCCATCACCTCTTGTCTTTTCCATGGCACTCCTTGTCCAAAGGGAGTCTCCATCCTCTGGTAACCACCCTTCAGGGGCTGGTCCAGGCAATAAGGTCTCCTCCAAGCCTTCTCTTCCCCAGACTGAACAAACCCAGCTCTCAGCCTTTCCTCCTATGGCAGCTCTCCCACAATTCCATGACTCTAAGTGCAAGCTCCCATTAAGCCCAAGCCCAGCTGCCTGCAAACTTCAGCTTTATGAGGCCACCTAATTGCCTTTAATTCATTTGAAAAACAGCACTGCAACTGCAGATGGGCTTGCTGCCTCCTCAATCCCACAAGCTTTCAACATCATCTCTATTAGCTGTGTCCTACCTAGAGGCTTTGCAAACTGAAGTGAGCCCCATGAGCTGTTCTGCAGGGCTGTCAGCACTGTTTACTCCCAGGCTGTTATTTGTGGTTTCCCCTGGGCAGCCAAGTCAGTTATTCCAATTTAATTTTTTTTTTTGTTTTTTTTTTGTTTTGTTTTGTTTTGTTTTTTTTCTTCCTGTATCTCTCCAGCTCTGTGTTTATATCTTTGTTCTTCAGGAGGAGGAAGAAGAGGAAATGGAGTAGAGAGGACAGATAACACCCTGCACGCTGCTTCCGGAGAGGACCCACAGGAGGCATTTTTAGAGCCCTTTCAGGCAGTCAGAAGCAAAGTGAAGGTTTTTACAGAACTAATTGGAGAATTTCCCTAAGCTCTACAAGCCCCAAAGTGCTCAAGCCACCATTTGAAAGTGCAGGGAAAATACTTTAGCCCTGGGCTGCTGATGCCCACATTTCACTGCCCTAAAGCGTAACAGAAAAGAAACCTGGAGCAGAAATTGAACTTTAGAGTAGCAACTGCAACCTAAAGCAGAAATCGCAGCTGAACCCCTGTCAGAGGGGCTGGGGCTAACCCAACTCCTTCCCACCAAAGCCCCAGGCCTCCTTGGAGGGAGGTTTTATACCCAGATGTTTGGTAGAGCTGAGCAGGATAGATTGGACTGACAGAAACCCTTGGGGTTGACAGAAACCCTTGGGGCTGACATGCCCTTGACCATGAGCAGAGGCTTAAAGGAAAAGAATTGGTTTCCCAGTGCTGTGTTGCAGACACCCTTAACCTCTCTTCACCCAGCACACCCTTAACCTCTTCTCACCCAGCCAAGGAGAAAGAGTGAGGTGCAAACTATTGAAGAAACTTATGTGAGCAGTCAGCTCAAAGTGCTGTAAGGCACCACAGAGTTAGTGCTGTGCATCTGGAGTCCTGTGTGCAGTTCTGGAGCCCCCAGCACAGGAAGGACATGGAACTGTTGGAGCAGGTCCAGAGGAGGCCATGAAGATGCTCAGAGGGCTGCAGCAGCTGTGCTGTGAGGACAGGCTGAGAGAGTTGGGGCTCTGCAGCCTGCAGAAGAGAAGGCTTCCAGGAGGCCTTAGAGTAGCCTTCCGGTATCCGAAGGGGGCTACAGGAAGGCTGGGGAGGGANTCCGTGCAGCTTTTAAGCCCCTGCAGGGATGGGGACTCCACCACCTCCCTGGGCAGCCTGTTCTGGTGTCTGAGAACCCTTGCTGGGAAGGAATTGTTCCTTGTATCCAACCTGAACCTTCCCTGGCACAACTTGAGGCCATTTCCTCTTGTCCTGTCCCATGGTGCATGGGAGAAGACCAACCCCAACATCACTATGACCACCTCTGAGGGAGCTGGAGAGGACAATGAGGTCTCCTCTCAGCCTCCTCTTCTGAAGACTTAACAATCCTAATTCCTTTAGTCACTCCTCATTGAATTTGTGTTCTATGCCCCTCACCAGCTTTGCTGCCCTTTTCTGGACACACTCCAGCACCTCAGTGTGCTTTTTGGAGTGAGGGGCCCAACACTGAACACTGTTTGAAGTGGATTAGTAATTTCAGACTAAATAGAAGGAAGAAATATTTGGCCCTGAGGGTAGTGAGACCCTGACCCTGCTTGCCCAGATTAGTGGGAGATGCCCAATGGCTGAAACCATTGCAGGCCAGATTGTTTGGGGCTGTGAGCAACCTGCTGTAGCTGCAGAAGTCCCTGCTGACTGCAGGGGTTGGACTGGATGAGCAGTAAAGGTCCTTCCATGAGTTCATGCTTTGGGATCTGGAGCTTTCTCTCTGCAAACTGCAGGTCCACTTTGAAAGCAACCACTTCTGGGGAGGAAGACACCCACTAAGGAGGCAACCACAGCATGTAACATACACAAAGCTAGAGGAAGGAGAAATCCATCACCACATCTGCATGGCAAAACCTGCTCCTTCGGTGCTNTCTGGGTGATCCTGCTCTGGCAGGGGGGTTGGACTGGCTGAGCTTTGGAGGTCCCTTCCAGCCCCTGACATTCTGTGATCTACTGGCCCAGCAAAAGACATGTCCTGAGCAGAGTGCTTCCAGAGCAGACTCTTGGGCTTCAAGATCTGATGAAGAACCTGAACCCAACTTGCATCCTCATCCATGATGCAGATGAGTCCCATCACAAACACTGGGGCTTGCCATGAATTTAAACCTTGAGAGCAAACATCCCTCAGCAAGGTTGAAAAAGGGTGAAGATGCATAAATACTAACTCTGATGTGTCACAATTCTGAGGCTGAACTTAAGCCCCACAGCTTGAAATGAACATCTCCTCTGCTGAGTAGAACAGCATCATGGCTCATCAGGCACACCCAACAGAGCTGCTGAGCTCCCCTAGAGGGGAAAAAAAAAGAAATTGCTCCATGACATTGCAGTTTTCTTTGGTCCCAGACCTTCCACCAGCACAGGGTCAAACCTTCTCCATTCAAAATCTCGCTTGCTGGATGCTCAAGCTGAGAGAAGCAAATTTTCAGCCAGTGATTGCTCCTTTTCTGTCCTCCTGTGTCCACTGCCTGCAGAGGACCATAGGGTGCTGGACTGAGGTGTTCCTGAAAATGCCACCAGAAAAGGGGGGTTTTAAGGAGCTCCAAAAGGTCAGTGCCAGGGGATGAGTAGGTGAGAAACACCAGGGCTGTGAGGAGACAGTGAATGGACATGGTGAGTCCTGCCCCAGACTTCATGGTCCTCTCTTGTAGCATCCTTCCCAGGGACATGAAACCCTCAGAGCCTTCTTTTCTCCTCTTGTCTTTGCCTCACAGCTCTCCTCCTTTCTTGCCTTCTCCTTAAAGCTTCATCCAAGAAGTCTCTGGGGCCAAGAGGTCTTCAGCTCTCCAGAGCAGACACACTCAGATGTCTCATCAGACCACCAAAGCTCACACCCTGCAGAGGCAACTGCTGCTGCTGCCAAGGCTGAAAGAGACTTTCCACAAGCTCCATGGTGCCCAAACCAGTTCCTCTTCAAGCCTCTTGATGTGGTAGCTCTGACCTCCTTTTGGCTTGTGTGTGAGTGAGCTGAGGTGCTTTCCTTTCTGCCTCAGGTCCTCCAAAGGGCTTAGGTCCCACCTTTGACTCATTTCAAGTCCAGGCAGCAGAAGCAGAGATGGGCAGCAGTGGTGCCCTGACCCATGGGTATGCCACAGGGGTATACTCAGCCTGTGGCCACAGGGACATCCAAGAGTCTCAGCAAAGCCAAAAAAACCACTGGATTAAGAGTTTTCCAGCACCACACTCTGCAGTGGACTCCTCCACCCATTCTTCTTGTTTTGCAGTCACAAGTTTGCTGCCTTCATCACTTTTGCTCCTCCCATGGGCCAAAAGCCCTTCACCAAGCAGGGAAGTTTGATTTGGCCTTCCCTTTAAGCAGAAGCAGAGGAGCCAAGGAGCTGGACATGGAACTGTTGGANAGGGAAAGCAGCACTGCTTTCCTACCTCTCTCTATCAGATGCTCTTTGTAAGAAGAACAAGAAAAGCAAAAACCTGTTTTAAGCAGAGGAAAACCCTTTCTTACCAACATGGTTATGGCAGAAACTGATCTGAAACACAACAAATTCTCCTAAAATACACACCCACACACCCCAGTTTATTTTAGATCACTTAAGGGCAAGCTACAATCACCCACAAGCTGGCAGAGAGGGGATCAACCCAGCTCAAATTAAGCCAAAGTTATCTGCCATTAATGGCCAGTGATCATCCTAGCCCCACAAACTAGTCAGGTTTGAAGCTGGCTCATTCCTCCTCTGCTGCAAAGACCCTGAGGGACCAGAGAAGCCCCCAGATCAGGAGATATCTGTACACATGGCCCACAAGCTGAATGGGGCTAGCTGGTAGCTAGAACCTCAAGTGCCAAGGCCATGTGCTACCACCCAAAGGAGCTGGACACAACTTACTGCTTCAGCATCCTTCAACAAAGGTCATTTCTTGCTGGTTTGCAGCCCCCCAGCAGAAATAAAGCAAAAGCTGTGGCAGTGCAGTGCCTGCAGACTTGGTAGGATGCTGAGTGACAGGGCAGAAGGTGCCCTCAGCATCCAGTAAGCAGCCATCAAATTGTTTTGGTTAGAAAAGACCTTCAAGATCATCCAGTCCAAGCATTCTGGAACTCTACCAAGGCTGGAGCTAAACTCTGTCCTCAGCACCACCTCTCTGCCTCTCTGAAACACCTTCAGGGATGGGATTCAACCACTTCCCCAGGCAGCCTGTCCCACTCTTTAAGAACCCTTTCAGTGAAGAAGTTTCTTCTAATGTCCAACCTGACTCTCCCTATGCAGCTTGTGACCATTTCCTCTCATCTTGTCACTTGTTACTTGGCAGAAGAGAGCAACCCCCACCTGGCTCCAGCCTCCTTTCAGGCAGTTGTAGAGAGTGAGGTTTCCCCTCAGCCTCCCCAGGTCCCTCAGATGCTCCTCCCAACACCTGCTGTGCTCTCCATTCCCTTCTCCACCTTCATGGCCCTTCTCAGGACTCCAGCACCTCAATGTCCTTCTTGTAGTGAGGGGCCCAAAACTGAACCCAGTAGTTGAGATATGGTCCAGGCAATCTCTGCCCCATAAATGGGAGCTCCACCCTACCCATTCAGGTGTTCCAGGGCAGATCTCTGGCTCTGTGCATCCCACCTGGGCTTTGCTTGTGGCCATCACATCAGCAAGTCAGCAGCATTACAGCACTCAGTAAACATGTGGGAAAAGCACTTTTCCCAGGGTTTGGGGTTTTCTTCACACTTTAAAAAAGCCAAAACCCTGTAGCCTGCCTGTGAGCAAGCCTGCCATGCAGAAAACACAGAGCAGGGACAGGAGAAATGGTAAGATGGCACCAAGAAACTTTTCTCCTGATGTTACAGGATCACAGAATGAAGGAACCTCCAGAGATCATCAGGTCCAACCTCCCCTGCCAAAGCAGGATCATTTAGGCCACACAGAAACATGTTCAAGTTGGTTTTGAAAGTCTTCAGAG
>WBNM01028077.1:0-11230 GCA_013399055.1 Ramphastos sulfuratus
TCTGAGGAGAGCAGAGTAAATGAAGCTTTGTGCCAAGTGATGGTGAGGCAGAGGGGTACTTGCACACTGTGTCTTCTCTTCTGGGGTGCCTGAGTAGCTGCAGCAAACCCCAGCAGAGCACTCACAGATGGAGTTCTGCTCTCCAGCCCCTAACACTGCTCTGCTTGCCAGCTCCTCTGCCTGCCCAGCTTATAAAGCCTCTGCCCTCTTTTGGCTGCCTTCTGCTCGTCTTCTACTTTTAATTGTCTCTGTGGCTTTTGCTCTTCCTTTTGTCATTGTTGTTTCCATTCCTTTCTGTCCAGCTGAAGGAAACAATTTGTCAGTGGTTATGGAGAGTTCACTTTCATCTGGCTAATGCAAAATATTTTAATCCAGCATGCAGTAAGAAGCTGCCACTTTGTCCTTACCCTACTGGTGTGGGTTTTTTCTCATAGGAAGGTTTGTATGCTCACATTTGTGTACTTAACAGGAGCATGGAGTCCAGCAGGGCAACTTTCAGCAGCAGCTCAGGCCAAGGCTTGTCACCTTTCCCTGCCTGGAGCACAAAGTTGAGGTATATTTTTTCTCACGATGTCCTTCTTGACCCCACAGTCACTATTTCCCCTGGAGACATCCCATGGTCATTGTGATTTCTCTTCACAGCCTTGCAGGAGCTGTGATGGTGTAGCCAAGGAAGAGTTTTGCAGCCAAGGAAGTTTTGCTCCACGTCTACCCCTGGGTTCTAGAAAGGTAACTCCCTGACTCCTCAGGGGCTTGGTGAGTTTGAGCCCCCAAGCTACTTGAGTTTGTGGGAGAAGCAAGGTGGTGCTCCCAGAGAGAGATGGCAGGGAGGAGTAGTCTCACAGTTATTTATTTGCTGGTTGGAAGGGGAGGACCTGTCCTCTGTGCAGCCAGGCAGTGACACAGACCCAGCAGTGCTGCCTTCCTCCTTCCACACACAACAGCACAATGAGGCAAAGCAGTGCCCAGAAAGAGCCACTGGCAGAGAGCAGCCTCCAGCTGCCATTGCTCTGGGCCTTACACCTTGTGGCTGCACACAGAGTGTCACTGCATGCCTGAGGCTGCCCAGGGCAGCTGGAGCAGGCAGCCCCTCACAACTGTGCTGCCTTGAGGGGAAGCAGCAGAGCTGGGTAAGGCAGGGAACTAAGGAGGGACAGAATGCTCCACAGGATGGTGCCTTGCACCTAGGGTGCTTTGGTTCTGCTCTGTATCTCCTTGGGAAGTTGTTTGACTCCAAGCACAACTGCAGGCTGGGTGGGGAATGGCTGAGAGCAGCCCTGAGGAACAGGCCCTGGGGGTCTGGGGTGATGAAAAGCTCAAGATGAGGCTGCAGTGTGAGTGCAGCCCAGACAGCAACTGTGTGCTGGGCTGCNCTAAGTTATGATCCCCCCTGCAAGTGTTCAAGGCCTGGCTGAGCCTGGTCTAGTGCAAAGTGCCCCTAGGTCATGCCCTAGGTGGTCTTTAACTTCCCTTCCAACCCAGTCTATGATTCTGTGGTCACCTCCCTAGGGTTTGACACAGGTGACAAACTTCAGAAATGCCTGAAGGAGATGAGAACTAAGGAGTAGAGAAGTGGTTTGGGCATGGAGAGTGACGTGAAGCAGGACAAGCCTGGGAGCTGTGATTTGTGATGCCAGAGGAAAATGTTAGGAGGGATGGGGTTTGGAATGGCCTTGGAGCAGGGTCAAGAACTGTTACCCTCCCTAGTACCAGGTTATAGGAGAGAAAATGCCCTGAAATTGTGCTAGGGGAGGACTAGGTTGGAGAGGAGGGAAAATGTCTTTGCTGCAGGAGTGGTCAGGGACTGGCACAGGCTGCCCAGGGAGGTGGTGGAGTCCCCATCCCTGGAGGTGTTCCAGAAACCTGTGGCCATGGCACTTGGGGCCATGGTTTGGTGGCAATGGTGGGGTTGGGTTGGTGTTGGACTGGATGACCTCAGAGGCCTTTTGCAACCCAAACAAGTCTCTATTATTGTAATTTGCCTTTTTCCCCCTGAGCAGACAGACAGCTGCAGCCTCCTGTTGGGACTGTGCACAGTGCACCCCTCCCACACCCCCCGTGTGGCACTGGCCCCAGCCTTGCTCCAGAGCCCAGGAGCACTCTGAGGGTTTGATCTGGTGGATTTTGGCTTTTTGCCCCCCTCCCTGCAGGTGTTCCAGCAAGGTGTGCCCATGGCACTGTGGGACAGGGTTTGGTGGGGCTGGGCTGCTGGTCGGGCTGGGTGACCTCAGAGGTGTCCTCCAACCAAAACAATTGTGTTATTCCACACTCCTCTGAGCAGAGTACCTGGGCAGGGGGAGCAGGATGCAGCAGGGAGAAGTGAGGTGAGTCTGCTCCACCTGGGGTGACTGAGGAGGCAGCTCTGCTGCCACTGCCACATCACTTACAGAGCATCAACCCAATGCCTCATGAGCTTAGCTTTAAAAAGGAGAGAGGCTCTCTTGCCTCAGAGTACGCTTTCTGTGCTCTTCCCAAAAGCTTTTCATCTCAAAGTGAGATTTCTCCAACTGTTCTGAGGCAGAGCTGTGTGAAGCAGCCTGGCACAGCAGCCAGGCTGTGTGCCAGTCAACTTCTGTAAGCACCCAGCCCTGCAGACTTTATGTGATCAGGTTTCTAAGTCCAAGCAGTGCTGGGGCAGGAGGCCATGCTGGGGCAACCTGTTCTCTCTTAGGGCCCAGGGCCCTGCATCTGGCTCAAGGCTTTGTGTCCTGTCTGAAAGGGAAGGCACTCAGTGGGTTGGCTGCTCCTTGCCAGAAGTGCAGTGCCCATGTGGGCAGTGGGGAGCACCCATGGGGTCTCCAGGCTGCCCAGGGGCAAGGGGAGCATCGTGAAATTGCTCCCTTCCAGAAATTGCCCTGTTGCCATGACACTGATTTCAGTACTTTGTACCCCTCTGCAGGGCTTGGAATCCCAAGGATCCAGGCTGGGGAGCAAGGGCACGTGCAGAGCTACAGCAGAGATGAGGCCTCACGGTGCCTTTGGGAGGCAGATGTGGCCAGCAGCTGGAAGCAGGCTGGGGAGGGCTGCAAGGGTGGCAGATCTGCCTGGGAGTCTGGGCTGGCATCTGAAATGCACCAAGCAGCATCCTGAGCTGCCCTGGCAGTCTGGGCTGGCATCTGAAATGCACCAAGCAGCATCCTGAGCTGCCCTGGCAGTCTGGGCTGGCATCTGAAATGCACCAAGCAGCATTCTGAGCTGCCCTGGCAGTCTGGGCTGGCATCTGAAATGCACCAAGCAGCATCCTGAGCTGCCCTGGGCTCAGGACCAGAGGACTGAGAGCTGCACCCTTTCCACAGGTGACAGCCACAGACACAGGTTTGTGTGCACACCCAAGGAGCCAAACTTCCAGCACCTACAGCAAGAAGCCTGTGCAGGAGCTTTTGAAGTGAAGAGCAGCAGAGGAAGCTGATGGGTGTGAAGAGCTCGTGGTTTGAGCCAGCTCTGCTCTGCATTCTGGACCCAATTTGGAATCAGGATGGCTTGAGGTGGAAGGGATCTTAAAGGTCATCCACTTCCAATCCTCATGCCATGGGCAGGGACATGTTCCACTGGCCCAGGCTGTTCAAGGCCACATCCAGTCTGGTCCTTAACACCTCCAGGGATGAGCCTCCACACCTGCTCTGGGCAACCTGCTCCAGTCTCTCACCACCCCCGCAGTAAAGAACTTCTTCCTGATGTCCAACCTAAAGCTGCCCTGCTCTAGTCTCAAGAGCTTGTCCCAGTCCAGGGGCACAGACACTAACAAGCAGTCCCTCTCCAGCCCCCTCTGGCTCCCTTCAGGCACTGGCAGGCTGCTCTGAGGTCCCCCTGGACCCTTCTCTTCTCCAGGCTGAGCACCCCCAACTGTCCCAGCCTGTGCCCACAGAGGAGGTTCTGCAGCCCTCTGAGCATCTCTGTGGCCTCCTTTGGACCCTCTCCAACAGTTCCATGCTCTTGTATTGGAGGCTCCAGAGCTTGATGCAGTGCTCCAGGTGGGGTCTCACAAGAGCAGAGCAGAGAGGCAGAATCGATGAGGGCAAAGAGACCCTTGGTTGTGAGAAGGAAATAATGCTGAGGTCTGCATTCCTTGGGTTGCTGAGAGGGGTGAAAAGCCAAAAGTGAACAATTTGCCCCATGCTGCTCTGGGATGCTGCTTCTGTTTGCTTCTCTTCACCCTGTTCTCACCTCTCCACTGACACAGAACAACCTGAGCTGTGCTGCTTGTTCTGTTTGCCTGTCTGGGACAGCAGAGGGAGGGAGAGAGGGCACAGAGGGCAGCTTCGAGCCCTCCTGGGCAGTGACTTTGGATTTCTGAGCTACCTCTCACTGGTATCCAGTTGTAAATGTCTGTGCACATCTGCCTGTGACTGCTGCTGTGCTGTGAGCAGAGCCTCAGCTCACTGCCAAGCTGCCTGAGCTGGGCTGCTGAACTGCAGTGGTGGGGAGGGGGTAAAAGGTCCTGACCCATCACAAGACTCCGTCCCTGGAGAGATTCCAGACCTGCCTGGATGCGTTCCTGTATGACCCACCCTAGGGGCTCCTGCTCTTGCACAGCAGCTGGAAGTGACCCCCAGAGATGCCTTCCAACCCCTACTGTTCTCTGGGGCTCTGTGGTTCTGAGGCTCACAAAACTGTGGCAGGACTACTTTAAATTCAGGGACACCACTGAGGCAAAGAGAGACCTGAATTAAAAATGGTGGCTGCAGCAGCAAAAGGAAGGAGCTACCAACTGTTACCAAGGAGAAAGGAGTGCCCCTGGAAGGGCATCGTGGCACAGAGGGAAGTCCATTTGGTGCCAGCTGCTCCTCCCCAGCAAGGCAGTGAAATAACTGATGGCATGCAGGGAGGTGTCCTTCAGCCAAGCTGGTGGTGACTTCCTCACCAGGAACCACCAGGCTGGAGGACTTCTGTCTGGGACTGGCAGCCCCTGGCAGCCATTGCCTATGCCAGACAGGAGAGCAAAAGGCTGAGGCTGTCCCGTGGGTGTCCTTTGTCAGAGACAATCCCCCAGCAGCAAGCCTTGGTGCTCCTGGTTGCCATTCCCTTCCCAAAGCAGCACTGCCAGCTCTGTCTCCGTGCTCTGGAGAACACAGGACAGATGCTGTGAGCAGATAACAGCAAAAGGAGCAAAGAGACCAATTCTGCTTTCCTGGGGCCCACCAAAACCTGTCCTCAACCTTGTTTCTTGCTTGCAGTGTTTCAGAAAGCCTCTTTGCTCTCTTCTAGAGCAACACCTTACATCACAAACAGCTTTGCTGAAGGGAAAGGAACCTTCAGTGCTCTGCTTGGGACTGTTACAATCACAGAGCCCTTTTGGTTGGAAGAGACCTTTAGGATCACTCTTGGACTCTACCAAGGCTGCTGCTAAACCCTGACCCTCAGCACCACATCTCTGCATCAACTGCCCCAGGGATGGGGTCTCAGCTGCCCCCTGGGGAGCCTGTCCCAGGGTTTGAGAACCCTTCCAGTGATGAACTTTCTTCTGATCTCCAACCTAACCCTGCCCTGGCACAATTCCAGGCCAGTTCCTCTCCTTCTATCACCTGAGACTAGGGAGCAGAGCCCAACCCCCACCTCACTGCAGCCTCCTCTCAGGGAGCTGCAGAGAGCAATGAGGTCTCCCTCAGCCTCCTCTTCTCCAGCCTCAACACCTCCATCCCCCTCAGCTGCTCCTCCCAGCTCTGTTCTCCAGACCCTTCACCATCTCTGTTGCTCTTCTCTGGACCTGCAACAGCAGCTCAATGTCCTTGGAGTGAGGGGCCCAAAACTGAACACACTACTCAAGGTGTGCCCTCAACAGTGTCCTGCACAGGGGGACAATCACTACCCTGACCCATGCCAGGATGCTGGTGGCCTCCTTGGATACCTGGGCACACCCTGTCCCACCTTCAGCTGGCTGTTGACCAACACCCTCAGGTCTTTCTCTGCTGGGCAATTTCCAGCCCCTGAGCCCCAAACCTGGAGCATTCCTGGGGTTGCTATGGTCCCAGTGCAGGACCCAGCACTTGGCCTTGTTGAACCTCCTCCCATTGGCCTGTTCTTGCTCTGCAGAGGTCTGTCCCCTGAGCACATCAACACTCCCTCCCTGCTCAGTGTCAGCTGCAGGCTTACTGAGGTGCACTCAATGCCCTCAGCCACATCTTTGATGGAGGCATTAGGGAGAGCTGGCAGCAGTGAGCCCTGGGGAGCAGCTGGGTGCTGCTGATCTCAGCAGCACAGGCACAGCCTCTTGCTTCAGGTGGTGCACTGCAGGCAGCTTCTGAGCTGCACAGGCTGGGTGCAAGTCCTCTGTCCTCCCAACCACATCCCGGAGTGAGAGGGAGGTGAGGTCATGGCTTGACTGCTCTGAGAGGGAGCAGCAGAGGGAGCAGCAGAGGGCAGGGTGGCTGCCCAGACCTCCTCACTGACCCACATGGCAGCAGCAGAAGGCATTTCCTCACGGGGTGAGTGTGCAGGACTATGGAACTGCACAGCAGTGCTTGTGCCAACAGGACTTGGGCTGCATCTGTGTTGGTCCTGTCCCTTTCCTGTGGAAAATGTCTGTGTTTGCCCTTGGACTCCTTCCAGAGCACATCTGGGCACGAACTGCTCTGCCATTGAAGCAAACCTTCTCAGCTCCCAGGCACAGCTGGGTGCAGTTTGTCTGGGGGCTGATGGATACCAGCCCTGGAGAGGCCTGGGGAGACTTCAGCAGCATGTCAGGCTGGTTGCACAGCTCAGGGGGGAAGGCCTAGGATGAACTGCAGAGCCTGTTGCTGAGAGCTCTGCATTGGGCTTGCTCAGCCCCCCCTGCATGGGGACAGAGGCAGTGGCACATGGGCGAGCACAGCACAGGCCTGGCTGCAAGTGACCACCCAGCTCCAATCCCTGCCATGGCCAGGGGCACCTCCTGGTTGAGCACCTTGACCAGGTTGCTCAAGGACTCATCCAGCCTGGTCCACGAAGGAAGCATCCACAGCTTCTCTGGGCAGTTCCCTTCAGTGCCTCAGCACACTCACAGCAAAGGACTTCTTCCTAATGCTCAGCACAAACCTGCCTGCTGCATTCCAACCACTGCCCTTGGCCTGTCACCACAGACCCTGACAAAAAGTCCCTCTCCAGTTTTCCTGAAGGACCTCTCCAGGCCTCTGTAAAGTCTCCCTGGAGCCTCCTCTTCCAAAGTGCCTCAGCCTGGCTTAGAAGAGCTGTTCCTGTTCTCTAATCATCTTTGTAGCCCTCCTCTGGAGCCTCTCCAACAGGTCCATGCCCTTATGCCTAGAGCTGAAGCCCTCCCACTGCAGCAGGCTGGCTCAGAGCCTCCTCCTCACTGCTCTGAAACACCTCCAGGGATGAGGCAGCCACAGCTCACCTGGGCAACTCACTTCAGTGCCTCATCACCCTCACTGGAAACAGCATCTTCCCAATGTCCAACCTAAATCTAGTTTCAAACCATTGTCCCTTGGTCTGTCTCCAATAAAAAAGTCCCTCCCCAGCTCCCCTGCAGCCCCTTCAGGCACTGGAAGGCTGCTCTGAGGTCTCCCTGGAGCCTTCTCTTCTCCAGGCTGCAGAGCCCCAACTCCCCCAGCCCGTGCCCACAGGGAGCTTCTCCAGCCCTCTGAGCATCTGTGTGGCCTCCTCTGGACCCTCTGCAACAGTTCTAAGCCTTCCTTGTTCAGGGGCAGCAGAGCTGGAGCAGTGCTGCAGGCGGGGTCTGAGCAGAGCCGAGCAGGGGGCAGAATCCCCTCCCTGTGCTGCTGCCCACACTGCTTTGGTGCAGCCTGGGGCACAGGCAGTGGGGTTTGAGCTGCCAGTGCCCAGTGCTGGCTCAGCTCAAGCACTCATCCAACAGTACCCCAAGGCCTTCTCTGCAGGGCTGCTCTCAATCCACCCCTCTTAGCTTGGATGTGTGCCTGGGATTGCCCTGACCCAGCTGCAGAACCTTGCCCTTGGCCTTGTTGAACTTCCTGAGGTTGCCTTGGGGCCACCTCTGCAGCCTGTCCAGGTCCTTCTGGATGGATCCCTGCCCTCCAGTGTCAGCTGCACCACACAGCTTGGTGCCATCAATGAAGCTGCTGAGGCTGCCTCAGTGCCAGTGTCCCTGTTACCAGGAGGATGTTAGTGCCAGCAGCAGGGCAGCTGCCCAGGCTGAGAGCTGCAGAGCTCAGCAGCATTGCTGCAGTGGTGGCACACAGAGCTTCATTTTCTCCTGTGGCATTCCTGGAGTGTTTCAAGTTGCTAGAGACTTGGAGGGTGTTAAAAGAGGCTGGGTGGGGGACATCTGTCAAGACCCACTCCTGGGGTCACGACCCCACTTCCAATTATGCTGCCAAGCTCGTGCATAAAAGTAAGGTTGTGACCCTCTTTAGGAGCTAATGGCTTGAAATAAGCTCTGGGCAGAAGGAACAGAAAGCATTTACAAAGCAGTGTGCCCTTGGAATGCATGTCAAGTGCAGGCTGCTTTCCAAAGGGACCAGAGCAGGCTGAGGTCATGCAAACACACAATGCTTTGTGCCTCTGCTCAGGGCATTCTGTGTCTGCACAAAAAGGGGAAGAGCTAAACCATTCCCAGCACAGGGAGAAGCACTGCAGCTGCACAGGTCCTGCTCCACTGGCAGATGCACAGCCCTGGTTTACATTTGAATCACTGGAGTGCAGAAGGCACATCCCTAGAAGTATCAGGATTTTTCCATTGGAAAAGAGAGCTCCTCTGGTGGAAGCCAGGATGGGATGTGTGGCACAGCAGCCAAGCACACAGTGACTGTGGCACACAGGCAGCAGCAGCCCTGGACAAGGCACACAGCATCCTGCCTTTGTAAGCTGGGAGGAGATAGAAGCAGATTTGCTACTAGGAAGAAGTTCTTTAGTGTGAGGGTGGTGAGAGACTGGCACAGGTTGAGGGTGGTGAGAGACTGACACAGGGTGAGGGTGGTGAGACACTGACACGGGGTGAGGGTGGTGAGACACTGAGACAGGGTGAGGGTGGTGAGAGACTGGCACAGGTTGAGGGTGGTGAGACACTGGCACAGGTTGCCCAGGGAGGTTATGGAGCACAGAATCACCCAACGTGATCTTTGATCCTCTTGGGTGATTCTGTGCTCCACAACCTCCCTGGAGGTGTTCAAGGCCAGGCTGGATGAGGCCCTGAGCAGGCTGTGCTGGTGGGAGGCAGGCTTGGAACCAGATGATCTCAAAGGTCCCTCCCAATCCAAACCATTCAATGGTTCTCTGACCTCTAAGATGCCTTCTGACTCAAACCATTCCATCAATCCATGATGCTTTTAGCACAGGCTGGAGCTGGATTTGAGGCAGCAGTGGGGATTTTACCTCTGGCATATTGTCTCCAGCAACAACATTTGTGCAGGGAAGATGACTGAGATGGGTAAGGGGTGACAGTCCTGCCTTCCAAAAGAGAGGTAAGGACAAGTCCTTGTAGCCTGGCACAGTGAAGGGAAGGGCAGGATTGCTCTCCCTAAGGGCAGTGATGGGGAAAGGAACTACCCAGCTGTGTTGCACGAGAGAAAACTCTGTTCTGGTTGGGGGTTTTTGTGATATGACTGAGTCACCTTGGGCTGGTGAATGAAAGCAGAGCTGCAAAGCCTTAGCAGGGCTCTGATGAGCCTGGGGCAAGGATGTTTTAGGCTCTCAGGCAGTGACAGGACTGGGGGGCTTGGAGCGAAGCTGGAGGTGGGGAGAGTCAGACTGGAGGTGAGGAGAAAGTTCTTCAGCATGAGAGTGGTGAGAGCCTGGAATGGGCTGCCCAGGGAGATGGTTGAGGCCCCATCCCTGGAGGTGTTTAAGGCCAGGCCGGGTGAGGCTCTGGGCAGCCTGATCTAGGGCAGGGGGGTTGGAACTGGCTGATCCTTGTGGTCCCTTCCAGCCCTGACTGATTCTGTGATTCTATGATTCTATAATTCTATGATTCTATGATTCTGAGATTCTATGATTCTGTGGTTCTGTGGTTCTATGATTCCAAGCCATCAGGACTGATGGCACAGCTTTCTGGCTGGGCTTGTGCAGGAAGATGTGGGCAGTGCCAGGAAATGGGGACCAGTGCAGGTGATGTTCCTAGTTCTCAGGGACAAGAGGAAGAGGGACACTGGCACAGGTTGCCCAGGGAGGTTGTGGAGCACAGAAGCACAGAATGCAATGGAAGATGATTGAGGCCTGAAGCTCTGTTTACAGCTTAGCACAATGTACAAGCAGACATTTACAGTATATTACAAAATATATACAGAAATATGCGAGGTAAAGGGAATACAGAAACACAATTCCCCTCCCAGCAGTCAGAGTCCCCAGCAGGGGCTCCCAACCACCCTTCCACCTTCTCCCCACCCCTCTGCCTTACCCCAGGCTCTGCCTTACATGCAAGGTGAGCTTGGAGGCTGGGCCAGGGGGGGTTAGAAGCAGAGTGATGAGTTGGGTTAACAGCAGAAGGCAGCAGACACAGCAGCTCCCAGAGACTCTCTGTGTTATCTGTGCTTGTGTCCTTGTTCTTATCCATCTCAGCAAGCCTCTGAGTGCAGCACACATCAGCACTGTTTGCTTTTCACAGCCTGGAATCTATTTTTTGTCATTAAAATATCCCAATTAGCCTCAAACCACCACAGATGTACTCCATGGTTCTGTGAGTTGTTAGTCTGCCTTCTAAGGCAGTGTCTGAGCTGCATAGCAAGCTGAAGAACTCTTCAAGGGCAGGGCTGGTCTGGGGTCCCTCTCCTAGTGCCCAAGAGCTGGGTGTGGAGGCACCCGCCTGTATCACACAGAGCATTCTGGCAGGCCCCCATGGAGAGCCATGTGGGTGCCAGGTGCTGTCAGGGAGGGCTCCTCTGTGCCCAGCATCCTGACTGTCTGCCAGGCAGTGGGAGCTGCACTGGCAGCATCTGCTGCAGTGGGACAGCTTTTTTCCAACCTCTCCAAGTAAGGTGAGTTAGCAGCCCAGTAACATCCCAGCTCCTTTTTACTGCTCTTTGCCTTTCTGGCCCCTATTCTCCCCAGGTGCAGGGGAGGATCAGAACTTGCTGAGTTGGTTTTGAGAGTTTAAAAATGTGAAGAAAGGGAAATTAGACCCTGGCTGTGGTTTGAGTTGAAATGGAGATGCGAGTGCAGCACTTTGAAGCACAAAGGGTGTGGATACATCTGGGGAGCAGCTCTGCAAGCCTGCTGTGAGTCAGTCTGCTTGTGTAATTCTGATACACCTAGCCCAGGTTCCTGTCTGCACTTAGGTTTATTTTAGAAAATGTCTTTCTTGGTATTAAAAAAAAAAACCAAAAAC
>WBNM01028082.1:0-40691 GCA_013399055.1 Ramphastos sulfuratus
ATCTCAAGGATCATCTGTTTGCACCCCCTCTGCCATAGATCAGGTTGCTCAGACGCACATCAAGTCTGGCCTTACAAACCTCCAAGGATGTGGCTTCCACCACCTTCCTGGGCAACCTGTTCCAGTGTCTCACCACCATTACAGCGAAGAGGATCTTCCTAACATCTGATCTAAATCTACCCTCCTCTAACTTGGATCCATTCCCCCTCATCCTATCACTACCCAACACCCTAAAAAGTCCCTCACCAGCTTTCCTGTGGGCCCCCTTCAGATACTGAAAGGCCACGATAAGGTCTCCTCAGAGCCTTCTTTTCTCCAAACTGAACAACCCCAACTCTCTCAGCCTGTCCTCACAGGAAAGGTCCTCCAGCCCTCTGATCATTCTTGTGGCCCTTCTCTGGACACATTCCATCATACTGATATAGTGGAATAGAATCTTAACCATTTTCTAAGAAACCTCTGAGACATTCACATGCTTTACACAAAAACTTGGCTTTGGGAGAAAGCAGCACATATAGCTACTCATAGATATAATAGGACCATATATATTAAAGAAAGCAAGGTCTGGAAGATACAAGAGGCTAAGAGGTTAGTGGTGGTGTCATTACCCCTGAACCAGCACCTTGACCATACTTTTCCTCAACGCTGTTGTCAGTTTTAATCATGTTTTGAGGTACAGGAAACCAGATGCTGCTGAAATAAATTATACTTTTCTTATGATTTCTTTGATTATTTCTTTTTTTGGTTGGTGTTTTTTTTTTTTCCCTAGTAATCCTTTGTTAGCTGTGTTTCTTATCTTACCCATTTTTCTCTACAAAGTAATGATGAATTAGAGTACCTTCAGTCACAATAAGATGACAGACACGGGGAAGATGCATAAGACATCATAAAGCTGAACCACAGCAGATCATGCAGCTTTTGAGACAGCCCATGAAAAGCACTCAGAATAAAATACATTTCCTCCTTGACCTTTACCCGCTGCTGGGCTCTGACTTACAAGATTATGTTTTCCCTTGTGGTGAACATTTGTTAAACCTTAGCCTCATTTATCACAAATGCTCATGCAGACCTTTCACAGAAAAGAGCTAAATGCCAGAAATGAATTGGTCTTTTTGAATGGGCACCTGTGCAGACATTACAATGACACCTGATGTGGACCCCTACTGTTATTTGGCTTTAATCATGTTCCTCTTGCATCATCTTGTCATAAACAGGGTACCTCCTGGCAAAGATACTGAAGATACCACTTAACAGAAGGGATTAGAAAAGTTACTAAATAATGAAGACTAAACTTTTTTTTTTTTTTGCAGCTAGTTTGTTACAGTGATAGAGGCTGGTGATGAAAAAAAGACAGACATACAAATTTAGCATAGCAAAAAACCTGCTGTTTCTGTATGCTAGTAGTTCCCAAAATGTAGTCTAGAAAAATCTTTTTCCATGGGGTTGCTCCAAAAGGCAAGTTTTGATCTTTTATTTTTTTGAGTGCTCAGTTGCATATATGAGAGGCAAAGCTGAAGCATTTTCCTAAAATCACCCTTCCAAATAGCATCGGAAATAGGGAGATAAAATGGAGACCATGTCTGCTATCCAGACTTTGAAGTGCAACACCAAAAGTAAACACAAGTAGAAGGCAACCTGGTTCTGTGAAATATTCATCTTAACAAAGAATGAGCCACTCAAAAAATGTTTCAAGAACTTTTTTCCTGAGCAAGAGGAGTCTGCAAGACCTCCATCACAAAAGCAGATGTTTACAACATTCAGACATTAAAAGTTCTGTCTCTGCTCAAATAATCTCGCTGACTAAATCATAGCTTCACTTCCTCTTGTCAGGCTGCTCTTATCACCTGCACCACTCATCAACTATGCCCGAGAGTCACAATAACAGTCAGGGAAACACTTAAGGAAGGCACATGCTGCAGCCACTGCGAGTAGGTAGCAGCAGTCTCTCCACAGATCTGCTCTTATTATGCCACATTCAGGCTAACGTAGACACGTCCTCTATTGTCCTTCTCACCTCTGGCCCAGCAAAGAAAACCCAAGCCTAATGACATCCTAATGCATGGTTACCTACTAGTACTTAAAGCCATAAACCAGATTGTCATAGGTTACAGACTGGATTAGAATAGGCTTTTGCAGACTTTAAATGTGAATGGCACCATGAAAATTCAGGTGCATTGACTAGAGCTTCTTTTCAAATATGAATAGAGAAAGAAAACTGGATTCTGTCACAGGAAGAGCCTCCTTTGGGCAGCTGCAGTAAGAAAGGATAAATCCTTTCACAAGGGTTGTATTTCCTGCCAGGGTCTGGAAAAGGAATAAATGTTCAAAGTTGAATGAAATACATTCACCTTTTGAAGCATCTAAAATCTTTGTCTTTGAACCATAACATGCAGTGTGCTTAACCTAGCCTCTTCAATCTCCCTTCTTTTTTTTTTTTTAATCATTCGTTCATTTAAACATATACACAAAGGCAATGACTTTAATTAGGGGAATTAGGAGCATAAAGCAGTATCCTGAGACAGTTCTCATAGGGAAATGAAAAGCAGAATCCATCAGCAAAGCAGTTATGTCAAACCATCTGCTGAGTTTTAAAAACAACACACATAGTAATACTTCCCTACTCTCACATAGCTTATACACCACTCATACAGTTCCCTTTGACTTCCTTTGTTTTGTGCTTGTCATTGTGCTCATAATTTTAAAAAATCTTCCTTTTTTGCTACTTTGGAGCTTTTGGGGGGTTTATATACAAAGTCTTCTGTTATGCTGAATGCAGCCCTCCAGTCAGTTTAGAGCCTAAATGTATAATTTATGAAAAGTGATCAGTCACACAACACTCCATTACATTACATACCTAAATTGGATTCTTTCCTATTACAACCTACACCTTCTCGTATCTAAATTGCCCTCATGTTGACTTGGACTGATTTACTGTCATGTAATTTACACCATTTATGACACCACTAAATTTGGCTCAAGCAAAGTTCCTGCAAGTGGCAGCATGCTGTGCTGCAGATAGATTTGCTGGGTTGGACCAGATGGTAAAATCTGTTTTGTAATTGTATTGAGGAGTGTGGTGTGGAAATGACAATGCAAGAAAACAAAATAAAAAAATCCTCATCAGAGAGAAAGACTAGAAGGAACCACTAGGAACAAGGAGGTACAGTTAGAATGCATATTAGCCGTATTTATGGAGCCCTTCTAAACTAGAAGACCCTGTTTCCTATAACAAAATCATCAAATGCTTTAGGTTGGAAGAAACCTTTAAAGGTCATCTAGCCCAAGCCCCCTGCAGTCAGTAGGGACATCTTCAACTAGAGCAGGTTACTCAGAGCCCCGACAACTTGACCTGGGACATTTCAAAGGATGGGATTTCCACCACCTTTCTGAGTAACTTATGCCAGAGTTTCACTGCCATCACTGAAAAAAGAAAAAAAAAAATCTTCCATGTATTTAGTTTAAATCTGCCCTCTTTAATGCCACCACACTTTGTCATGTCAATAATTCCTTAGAACTAAGCTTCATTTATTGTAACATAGGTAGAAGTCATGTAAACAAGTAGTATTAGTTCAATGAGGTGACATGAATAATGGTTATTAGTCAAACCCTATTTTTCAACAAATAATTGTGAGAAAGAGATAAGGAGCAGTAAAGATGACTCTGGCTAAGGTTTACAACTGCCTGACACAATATGGTTCTGATTTCTAATAGAGGACTTGGTGTAACCAGTAAAATATTTAGAATGTACTTATTCTGTCACACAATGCATGCAAGCAGCATAACTGATATCTGAAAATGTCAGCATCTGAAAAATATGCAAAACAAAGAAAATTCACAACCAAAACAAATTAGAAAATAAATTTATTTCCCTTTTTTAACTGAAGCAGTACAGGTATTCTTATCTACCGAAGCAAAATAATGCGAGATCTCCTGTTCCAGAAGTTCAAATTCTTATTTTACACACAGTGGGTCTGAGATTTAAATTTAGAATTCCTGCAAATAAAATTTAAATTAAAAAAAAAAAAACCAAACAAAAGAAAACAACAAAAACCGAACAGGCTGGTGTTTTCACTCTTCTTATAAAGATGTGGTTCTACCAACTAAAAGTTAGTTACTTCATTATACCACAAAGCAACTCATGGCTAGGGAAAATGTCCAATTGTAATCCAATAAGCAGAGCCTCTACTACTGATGGATTCAAAGAGCTGCACATTACAGTTCAATACCAGTTTGTTGTATTGGATTAATTTCTCCAAAAGAATATATACCACAAATTAAATGTTTTGCTTTGTTTTCTTAAGTACAAATGAGAACAATTTAAAATCAGATTCTGTTGAGAACTTGAGGAGGTTTGTCACTATCATCAGCATTAAACTCATTCTGTATCATTATGCAGTAAGCACTAAATGATGTGTGAAATAAAAAAGAAAAGAAAACAGGAGGAGGAGAAGTGTCGGCATGCTCAGATGAGAGTGCTCATTAACAGCTGGCTGGTAGGGTGCTGTGCTGGACAACTCTCCATAATATTCTTTTACAGCCTCCGAGGTTTACAGGTCACAGTACAGCAAGAAACTCCTACATTAATCAAGGTTCCACTTCCAAGATTTTGGTTTTCTGATATTCTCCCTGTCTGACCTTCTCTTTCCCTCTTGCATTTCCTCTTTGAAGCATTCCTTGTGACCAGTGTGTACTTGTTTACCTGAATGCACTAGGATAGAAAGGTCTTCATGTCTGCACTTGAAAAGCTTTACAGCTAACAAGCACAGATCCTATAAATACCATGTCTTAAAGAAACCTCCAGGAAAACTGTTTCTCTTTCCTTCTTTATACACAGAGACACTGGAGTGCTGTGCAAGAATTGAAGTGAATTAAAATGGCTATGCATCACTGCCAGGATTCGTGGCACAAATGTTATCAGATAGAGATAAATTTACCAAACAAAGGAAGTCAGTGTCTCTCTTTTTACCTATGCTGATTTTCCCAAGCTAAAAGTGAAGCACATGACAAAATGTGTTTCCTACATACTGGCTGTTAAAAACATCACTTACTTGGCAGAAACACTCACCATGAAATTCCTCCCTGCAGACATTTTATTTAAGCAATGAAAAAACCTTATGTGCCTTTCTTTAAGGTCCATAAAATCCACACACGACAGATAAAAGCATGTTTATTTTCCATGTTGTGCAGGTCAAATGATATGGACAAAGTTGTAAGCAAGTAGATCTTTCCAGTAATTCTGCATTTTGAATAAACTTACAGAAGGAGTAGGATAACACAGAGGTGCCGGGTCCTATCATCCTACTATAAATCTCACTGTGCTTGCTGGAATTTGTTATTAAATATCTAAAATGGATATAATATTTATTATCATATTTTTATTGAACTGACACCACTTCAGTCCTTTAAATCAAACAGATTTTTGTGGACTATAAGGAATCTGGATCTGAGAATATCTTTTTTGTTAAATATAGGAACAGTCTCACAACTTCATAGAATCACGGAACCTCAGCATGATGGACAACCCCAAGAATGGATCTTTTGGGACTGTCTAGTCCAACCCCCCTGCTGAAACAAAGTCACTGAGAACAGGTTGCTCATAATCACACCCAGGTAGGTTTGGAATCTCTCTACAGAGAAGGCTCTCCGGACAGCCTGGTTCAGTGCTCCAGCATCCTCACAGTAAAGAACATTTTCTTTATGTTCAGGTGGAACCTCCTGTGTTCCAGTTTGTGCCTTTTGCCTGTGTCCTGTCTCTAGGCACCATGAAAAGATTCTGGTCCAATCCTCTTGATTTGCCCTTTAGATTATTAATGAGTATTGGTAAGATTCCCCCTCAGGCTTCTCCTTAGACCTCAGGCTAAACAGCCTCAGGTTTCTCAGTCTTTCCTTATTAGAGGGATTCTCCAGTTCCCTCAGCATTTTCATAGCCCTCCACTGGACTCTCTGTGGTAGTTCTTTGCCTCACTTGAACTGGAAAGCCCAGAACTGGACCCAGTACTCCAGATGTTGCCTCACCAGGGCATAGTAGGTGGAAAAGAGAACATTCCTTGACCTGCTGGTCATGCTTTTCCTAATGCACCCAGGATACTATAGCCCTCTTGGCCATGAGCACAGAGTTGGCTCATGGGACTTAAAGTTCTGGACACCATATGATTGGATTAAGAACAGAACAATAAGCATGCCTTTTTTGGGGGAGCTGTCTTTCTCCCCTGAACATCTTGACCAGGCTGCACTGATTTTTTCATAGTACCTGGATAATAATATGGTGATTGGAGCTCTGGAAACTCAAAGATCAAATGCAGCACATTTAGTCATAAAGCAAGAACTCTATACTTGTCTAAATTATTAATCCACAAAAAATATTAAAGACTTCCCATACTTACTGCCAGAAAACCTGATAGGATGCTGAACACTGCCATACTCAGACAACTGCTCTGAATGTGCAGCTGTGAACTGCACCTCTAGCATACAAAGCAGCCTTCAGAAAGTGAAATGTCGCTGTGGCTGGGTTGAGCAAAACTGATAATCACTGTTCACAGTAAAAAACAATTATACCAAGAAACTCAAACAAATCTTTTCAGAAACAGAGCATACTTAGAGATCCTATGTTGTAAGAAAGAACACGATGAGCACACAGAGAGGATGGGAACATCGGAAAACACAAACTTTATTTTTAATTTCCCCTCTCCTTCCAGCCATGAAAAAAAAATGTATTTAAAAATGTGGTTAATGAGTCACCAAATTTTGCTACCAGTTCTGCAAGATAGATACTATACTCTGTGCAAAAATCTCACACAATTCTTTATAAATTGTGGCTGAAGCTGTAGATATGCAATGAGCAACCTTACTCTGGGGTCTCTGGAAAGAACATTGGTGCTACATTCCCTTTAGAAAACTCAAAATTCCAAATACTGACATGTCACAGTTTTTAATTAAAGAACAAATAGTTTTAAAACATTAACTTCTGTGATCATATGAATACTAGAAAAATCACTATAAAATGTCATCCAAAAAGTAATATTTTCTGCAGAAAGAGGTGACAGTATACTGTTTTCTTCTCACGCTTGTTTGGCCTTTCACCTAAATACCATGAATCTCAGATTTTTTTTTTTTTTCCTTATTACAAAGCTTATAGTAGAAGATAGGCACTACCTATTGCTGACCTGACACACTGCAAAAAGCTGAGAGCAAGCAGTTCAGGATGCAAGTTTACATATGTTTTCAAAAAATGAAACATCTCATAGTCTGTTACATGTGCAAATCAGTGACAGTAGGACTAATATCTGAGTTGTAAGTGACAAGAAGAAAGTAATGTCTAAATATACAGTCTAAACTGTTCAAATAATCTTGTCAAGGTTTAGGGATGAGTTGGTCACTAAAAAAAGTGGCAGAGACTCTCCATGAACTCTTCTTCCTTCCCAAATGGAAGAGAAAAAGGGAGGGACAAAATGGGCTAGAGAAGAAAACTAAATCGGTTTTAATTAAAGTAATAACAATTAAAAAAAACCAAACCATATATATACTAATAGACACAAACAAATATCAAACCAAATTACCCTGATGGCAATGATGTCAATGTCACCATTGATGCTAGAGTAGATACTGGGGAAGACCCAGACTGGACTCAGCAGCAGACAAGAACTGCATTCTGGCCAGGATTTTAGCACTGGATTTAGGAAAACACAGACTGGATCACAGGCAGAACAGAGTTTTCTTAGGATGCTAGCCATTAATGAAGTGCCTCAATCCAGGTGGTTCCTCAGCTTGTTACTGAATCTGACATTCATGGAATGGAATCCCTTGTTGGTCAGCTCAGAGTCACCTGAACAATCCACTCCTCCCCACAGATGCCACCTCTTACTGCAGCTCAATTTGAGGAACAAGATTTAGCAGTTACCTTGTTCTGCACAGGAATAGTATAAGCAAGAGTCTTTCTACACCCTGATCCTTAGTAGTAACTGCTAGAAGCAGCCACTGTAAGTTCAGAAAGAGCTGTCACTCAGAAGAGACTGAGATGAGAAGTAAAATCCCTGAATGGAATTAAGTTCTTTTCTGGCACAAACCAGGAAAATTCTCCATAATCTGTAAAATATTGTATCAAAACCTGAAACTACTCTAATCTCATAGGGAACTGGTTTCAATTCAGCATTATTTATTTTTACACCAGAAAGAAGAGGAACTGTTGTAAAGATACAGTGTTTGAAGATATATGGCAAGATGTAGGCAAAAAATGCTGATCGGAATTGTTCAGGAGAGAGGAAAAGAGCATAAGGGCAATGTAAGACAGAGGAGAAGGAAGATCTAGATTTTTCAGCATGTTTTGTAAAATAGTCTTTATATTAAATTAAATTAACTGCTGGAATAATTTAAAAAGTCCTGCAGCAAAAGAGACACAAAACAGCTAAAAGTTGGGAGATGTTCCATACAGAAATGAGAACTTACATAATAAATATAATTATTTTCTGCTTTAATCTGTTTGGATAAAGCTCTGTTCAGAATTTGTGTAAGTTATCTAGGGTGTCTGCTCTAACCAAGCTTTTATTATAGTTGTGATAGGAATTGTACAGAGAGAAAGCATTTTCAGCAGGTTTCCTCCATTTAAATTATTACCCAAAATAGTTTTTATAGAACTAAGAAGCCACCAGAATTATCATTACTAAGGCAAATGTTAAGCAATAACAGTGTGCGCTATATTTTAAAGGGATATTGAGCACATGTTCTTTACAGCAAAAGGATTTAACACCTTTGATGTTTCCCATTAGAAACTCAGAAATCTTCCCCAGAATTTACAACCCCACAAAACTACAAAATGTTTTAAACTATTTGGAAAGCTTATGAAACTAATTCTAACTTCTGCCACTCCAAAAAGACAGAGATTGATAAAGACCAAGGAATAAATCTGTTACAGTGCTCATTAGGACCTGTAACCTAGTTCTGTCCTGCTCCATGTTTATTGCTGCCCTTCATATTCAATCATTCATCCTACATTCTTTTTTCTTCATCTTTTCATCATTTCCACATTATCTCCAGTAGCTTCATGGCTACAAGCAGCTAACGTCCACCCATGTTTCCTAAGCTCCAGAGGCCACTGTAGCCTCAGGTAGGATCCTTCTCAGCAACACTAATTCAGAAAGTTTTCCTCCTCAAACATATTCCAGAAAAACAGGTCTAGTGCTTACTGGATATGACATTCCAGGAACGTATTTGATTGTTCAGAGTCATATACAAACTAGTGCAAAAGGAAAGGGAAAAAAAAAGCCTTCCTCAGTAGCTGAGTCTTCCTTTTTAGACATTCCCTTTTTTATTTATCTGATAGTGACTTGAAGGCAGAACATCACACCCATTCATTTCTTACTGTGAATTATAGTCTAAAAGCCTTTCTTCAATAGTAAATTACCTCTCCCTAGAATAAACACAACCCACATGACATGGGTTAATTGAAAGGATATTTCCTAAGGCACTGATGTCCACTGTGGTGGAGCATTTTTCTTGTCAGTGCTGTTAAATGGATGGCATTAGGAAAGAGGAATACATAGTAAATACTAGGAGTGAGAAAGCAGACAAATGATCACAGGCAGAAGCTGGGAGTTGGGCAGTATCTGAATAGCTAATCAGTTCAGAAGGACTAAGGTGAAAAACCCTGCTGAGTTCTTTCCCTTGTCTGCAGCCATTACCTTAACGTTCTTTAACTTTTGAGCTTTCCTCGATGAAAACTTTTTACTAGTGCAGATTTCTAAGTCACAAATGATTGAAAGTTCTTCCTTAAATGATACACAAGTAGCACGTATTTTTAGTGTCCCTGGCAGACTGTACCCTCACAGCATTGTTCAGACACCAGGTAGATAATCTGATTTACGCTAGAGTGGAAGGGATTCTGAAGTCATTTATCAGACTTCCACTAAGAGGCACTGAATGCTATCTCTTTTGTAGATGTGTGGCAGATTACTCATCCTTTGTAAACCTCTCTAAAGTTTGGAGCTTTTATGCAAATGGTTGAGGAAATCTCTCAACTATAACGATCTGATGTGAGCTGAGAAGCACAGCCATTTAACTCACTACCCATTCTCTTCTCATACAGATGATTCATCCTTTTTTTTTTTTTTTAGTCTCCAGTGCATTTGGCCACACTGAATAACCAAGCATTGCAAAGCTTTTGTTAGACTGTTATTTTGCACAACTTTCCATGAAGTACTATCACCTAAGAGTATTAAATATCTTACAAGAAAATAGCATGACAATTAATCAGCAAGTTGGATGTCACAGTGCTCAAGTCTTACCAACTGAAGCATGGACTTAGTAGTGACAAATATTTGTCTAATATTACAGCAATCAACGTGTCATGAGTACATATGCTAAAGTTAATGCTAAGACTCCATAAGCATAGTCAGAATTTTTACTGTTTTCGTGTTCCAAGTTCTGATTGTTTAAACTGTTTAATTCCATGTTTATACTCTGTGCAACTACTTCCTGTTGACCAAAAAGCCAAAATAATCTTAGAGAATTTCCCCAATTTTTAAAATATTATTTATAAAAATATTTACAATTAAATCAATATTAATAACTAATAACCAATTATTAATTTCTATAACACTGAATATGGGAGACTGTTAATCTAGAAAACAGAATGTATATTACATTGTCAAATTCCTTCACGAAACAGCCAAAGGCAAAAAATGTTTAGATCTACAGCCCACATGAACTCAAGTATGCAAGTAATCTCCTTTAGACTGGATGGCATCTCACATCCTACAAGAACACCTATTGAAAAACCACAGTCAGTCCTGACTTTGAGCCTTTTGAGTTGTGGTTTTTTTGGTTTTGTTTTGGTTTTGTTTTTGTTTTTTTTTAAACAGTACCTTCTTCATTTAGTAGGACCACTTCTACGAGTTATGGTGTCAAACCTGTCTTGATAAATCTCATGAGAAAATCTTGGAACAAAAGTTTACCTTGAACCACATTTTTCATTCTTACAACTAAGACAATACAAGGACATGCTTAAACATTATCTCCAAACTTTTGTACTTCATCAAGTGTGAACTACTAGAACTGCCTGTAGTTCACTTCCAACCTTATTAAGATGTGACCCCGAGGCTGTCATTTGTAACTAAGGTGAACAACAGTTGACATTAGAAGCTCCGTGATTTTTTTTAAAAGGTAACATTTTTAGGCAGCTTAAATAGGGCAGGAAATGAGAGAAAATCTCAAGCTCTTTGACCCTTTGGATCTGTTTCTGGACAAGAGAAATAATTGTGTGCAAGTACAGAGAACTCTAAAAGCTTCCATAATCAAAAAGCATGCAAACTCCATGTTGTATAGTTTAGACAGATATTAACTGATCAAAACACAAGAAAGTAAGTAATCTATTTTTTTTTATTTCATAAAAACACAGCCTTTTTGTTTGTGGAGGTGCATGTACTTTTGTGTCTGAAAAAGACAGAATATCTCTGCAGGAAAATATTTAGAGGGAGAAAAAAAAAAAAAAAGAAAAATACCCTTTTCCCTCATGTCTCACTCAGACTGGCACACACAAACTTAAAATTCCTAGTCAGGTATCTGGCATCAGTTAGTACACGTTAGTGCAGATCACAGTAGGAGGCTACAGAGGTAAGCAGTTTGTGCTGAGAATGCAGTATCCAAACTGGATGTGGTTTAGGGATTTTACTTTGGAATATTTATAACTTGACTCTATGGCCTGAATGGTTGGGGCACATGAGGTGAGGTGAGCTCTGAGCATATCTTTCAGTTTAGTTTTACCTGAGAACATGCCAGCTAGCACGCTCTGAAACAAAACCACTGGAGATAATTCAGAAATTCTCTTCAAAAGCATGAATTCCGATAGAAATTAAAGGCAGATTCACATTTACCACTCATCGCTAATTCAAGCAACAAAGACAAGTATCACCGAAAGTGAACACACTGAATTTTAAACTCCTGAATTTCTATCCAAAGGAGTGACCAGATGAATGAACAATGAACTGTTCTGGATGTATCGCTCTCGTTTTGAATGGCTACAGCCCTCTGCTGCCTTCTCCTTGCCCTTTCTCAAATACCCTCACGCTTGATGCAATCAGTCTCACTAAAAATAAGTCTGGACATATAAAGTTCTTATATTTTATATGTAACACTACCACCTGAGTTTAAAAGGGCTGGTCCAGTTTTCTGCTAAAAGGTAGGCTACAAATGAACAAATTAACACCTTAGCTTCAGAGAATACTCCCGGAAAATGCATAAGCATTTGGATTAAAATGTTTTGACTACAAATTCACACTGATACAGATTTTCTTTTTTATTTCATATCTATAGCTCATTAAATGTATTTTCTAAGTCAGACAGAAACTCACGGTCACTTTGTGAGGAGTGCTTGGCACCAAGCTTTTCCATAAACACAACTATTTCCTCTTATGGTTCGAGGGTGCTCCCAAAGCATGGTGGCAATTCCATTGTAGCCTTACGCTGAATTCACGCTCCCTTTACATGGCACAAGAAGTTCTGTGATTACTTCTACCATATGCACTCTAAGAAACCTATTGCTACGTTCACCAAAAACTCGGGGTGGTGAGGAAGTTAGGGAGCCAGCAGGATGCAGTTTGAGATACAATGAAATGTAATCAGGGCTGGTGGAACTGTGTTAGTGAATCAGAGCCTAATGAATGCAATCAGAAGTTCGATATGGAAATAAAAATGCTATCTCACACTTTTTCAACTCTTTTTGAAATACTGCTCACAGTTCTGACTTAATGGAAAGCATTAACCAGATCTCACCAGCAGAAGCAATTGCAGTGGCCACAAGTAAGGTCCTATAACTCGGAGAAAATTGAAGTAGCACGCATAGCTAATTGTTAAGTGGTTAAGTGCAGAAACCAGGCTAAAATCTTACTTGCGAGGGTTAACTGCAATCATTACCAATACCTGCTCAACTGAGTCCAATTTCATAATGTGTGTGCCTTGCAAGAGCAAAGAGCATTCCTTTTCCAAAACCACAAAAGATAGCAGTATTAGCACTGGGGGCAAGACTTCACTTCTCGTGCATTCCCTCATGTTGAAATCATAGTTTTCTCAAAAATTAAATCCATTGATGAGGAATTGGCGATTAAGAGATACCATCTAGAAAGACTTCTTTAAAGTGAGAAAAGAAATAGTGTAAAATAGAAGAAAAAACCTTTTTGTTTATGAAACTAAAGGAGCTATTTCAGTTGTGGAACAGTGGAATGAACCACCTTTAAATTATCTCTGCTTTTATTAATGTAATACGCATGAATTATTATCAGACCGAGTTATTCAATAAATAATTTAACACAGAAAATCCTTTATCATACAATTTTAATCTCATACCTTTTTTTCTTTTTTTTTTTTTTTGGCTGACCAGCAACTAACAATCAGAAACAACTAACTTAATTTGCATAACCAAAGAAAGAAGAACACGCCAGTAAATAATTAGAGAAAAAGCACCTTGACCTCCTGCACACACACATATGTCGCAGAGATAATACTGTTCAGGAGTTCAGTGTCTACAGTCCTAATGTCAGAGC
Source organism: Ramphastos sulfuratus (assembly GCA_013399055.1). NCBI lineage: Eukaryota > Metazoa > Chordata > Aves > Piciformes > Ramphastidae > Ramphastos > Ramphastos sulfuratus. Next base: position 13,530 of record WBNM01028082.1, read on the forward strand.
TGGCTGAATCTGCATTACTAATAATATATTATTATTGAATACCGCTGCTGATATATGGAAATATAAGGAGAAGATATAAAAAACTAAAAAAAAAATAAAGCCATGAGAAGATAAAAACCTTTTTGGCTGCCTGGAAGACTTCTTGCTCTTTCTTTGCAACCTATCTGAAATTAAGATACTGAGATAGGACATTTTCAGTGGAAGAAATGGAGAATGGCTCTAAACTTATCACAAATTATATAAGGTGTGATTCATGAACATCAGAGCTGAAATTTTTTTTTTTTTTTTTGTTCTTCAAAGCTAACTACTGCAAGGTGAGATAAGGTAAGTAAGGATGACCTATATGAAATACTTACTGGTTAGATAGTATTGTCTTGTGTGTATAATAGTAATAACAAACTCTCTCTTCAATTACAAATAGCAAGATAAATGTGAATGATTACTCTCACCTTCATTTAGATGCTATGAACTTTGAGACATATATATATATGTGAAATTGAATGGTACTTTGGGTTAGAGGACAAGGGATAAAGATGGTGCATTTTATTGTCCTTTTGCTTAATCACACCACAAAACATGAAATAGGGGTCTCAGCAGTGAGAAGGCCTAGAAGAGATGAGCCATAAAAGTGGTACCAAATCATATAGTCAAAGGAAGGCTTCCAGATGCCATTCTAAGACTACTTAATGGAAAAGATTGCTGCTGAAGTTTGATGAGATTGAGTCCATGCAATCCAGAAAATTGAGAAACCCAAAACCTAGAAAACATAACTGTCAGAGAAATTCATGATTCTCAAAACAAAGAAATCAGTTACACATCTTAATTCCTGTTTGATATACACATCTTTCATACTATAACTTCCCTTGAAAAAATAAAATTTGTTTACTAGAAGTCTTTGGCTCCCTCAAATAGTTATTTTTATTGCCTTTCTGAGATCTCAGACAAACTATTCAGAATCCCTTAGTGAACCTTGAACCCAACAGTCAATTTTTTAATGACTGTTGTCAAAATTCTAAACTGTGGCAAATCTCACCCCTCTGTTTTCTGTGAACAATGTACTAATACTTAGAGAAAACAAAATTCCAGGAAGAATATAAAAGAGCAGATAGGTTTCAAATAGAATTTTGGGCAAAAAATTATTTCCATTTAAAATAATTTTTTAAAAAATTTAAAAATAATCAATATTTTTTCTTTTTCTCCACAGAAGAACTTCTGACAGGTTGCCTCAGAATGGGAGGAATGAAAGCTGGATAGTCTACTAAACCACAGCAGACTGTTGTCAGAATGGATCCAGGCGGCATGTCAGCAAGGCTCTACCAGAACTTTTCATCCCTGTTTTCTTACTGGAAGCAGACTTACACCATCACATCATCTGTTCACCTGTCTTGTTCTCACACATTCTAAGTTTACTGGCCAGATAACAAAACTCTGAAAGGGATTACAAAGGTAGAACAAATTTTGGTACATTTGAGGTTTGGGTTGGCTGGGTTTTGGGGGGGTGATGGTGGTGTTTGTTTTAGAGTTGGGGTTGTTTGAAGTTTTATGGAAATTTCTGGATAGATAAAGGAAAGAAATGTGCACTGTAAGAGCAACTGTTCCATTTATTTTACTTGCTGTCTGATCAGCACATGCATAACAGTAACCAAGTAAAGTTGCTCCCTGTCCAATAAACAATGTAGAACATGAGAAGGCACAAAGAGTATCACACAAGATTCAGAGCATGTCTTAGCAAAGGTTGTGGGTAGTGTGAGGGCAATAAGGTACACAAAATAAGAACTTAAATGGAGTGATTTATGAAGGAATGGAGTTGCTTCCATAGGAATGTAAGAGAATTCTCAAGCAAACCAGGCTTTATTACTTCTGTGGCTCACAAAAGATAATTTTTATCCACTTGAACATGTTTTTGTGTGACTTCCTTCAGGTCATCCTGCTCTGGAAGGAGGGGGCTGGACTAGATGATCTTCTGAGGTTCCTTTCAACCCCTAACATTCTGTGATTTTTAAATTAGCTATCTATCACTGTGGGCTTAATTAAGAAGTTCTATCAGAATTGTGATAAAACTTTTTTTCGGAAACCTCTAATGAATCACAAGTAGTTTGGGCCACTCTAGGCACCAGAAGCAGCAATGACAAAGAAGGATTTGAGATACCTAACTGATACTATGTTAGTAACTTCAAAGCTGAAGCACTTTCAGTGACCAAACATGTTTGAATGGTGAATAAATATCTGAATTGAAGTCTCATGTTGCTTCCCACCATGCACTTTCTAAAGCTATTTTGGAGTCTGAGGTTTTATCCCTGAAGAACAGTGTGAATGGGTGGAGGGTATTTTTACTGAGCTACATTATCAATAAAAAAGATGTCAACTAGAAGTGAATATAGAAGTGAAAATACTGGGATCTCTCTTTTAATACACAGAACTGCACACAGATAAGTCATTTCAGAGCAGGAAGAAGTATCTTCACAATGTAGTCAGAGATTATGAGATTTCCCCCCCCCCCCCAGGCTCTAAACCACTTCTGTTTCTCTTTAATAGCAGCTTTCATTACATTAGTATTAGCAAAACAATAATCAATAGGAGATTGCAATGAGTATGCCAGATTTCCACTGCAGTGCTAGAAATACAGCAATGAAGAAAAAAAAAAAAAATCCAAGAGTGATAGTGGTTGTCTTTTGTTTACACTGTTGCTTGTGAATTTGTAGTAAAATTATTTTTTTTTAAACCATGAAGTGGCATCAGTAGTAATGCTTAAGATGGTATGAGATAGTCTTAATTTCTCAATCTCTTTTTCCTGTTATAAAATGTATGTGGAAGAATATAGTAGACCTACTCCTAAAGCACTTTGAAAAAAAAAATTAAAAAACGTTCCAGTTTTCTTTTCTACCCTCCATAACAAAATCGGTCATTAATCATCAGCTTAAGTGAATAGGTAGGGCACACCATAGATATTAAACTAGAGAAGACATTTCTTCCCTATCCTGGTAAATCAAGAAATGATTGAACAGGAGAATTATGAAGGGAAAAAAAAAATATATCATTTGATCAAATATCAAATATTTTTTAGTAGAATGCATAATTTATCCCAGAGAAGATTTCCTACCCTTTACAATCAGCAGTGGCAGCAATTGTTTATATAGACAGAATGTCTGGAGAGTTAATTCATGCATAATTAGGAAATGGAAAAAATATTTAAAATGTTTTACAAGGTCTCAATCTCTAACTGAGGGTAGAAGCCAAGTGGTCTATTGTCTACTAAAAGCCCACAGTTACTTTCATCTGCTTCAGTAGATAGACACTCATTTCCTTCTGCAGTTAGTAATATATTGAATGATGAAAGCCAGAACAGGAACATCTGAGATCTGTTACCATCAGATGTACCACGGCAGCAGCTGGGTTACAGGAGTCCAAACAGAAGCTGAAGACCAAGAAAAGGAGTTTGAGGCAGGATAAAAGTCAGGAAGAAAAGACCTAGATGAAAGCAAACACCAGCATCTAAGTTTTAACTAATCAAGGAACAGCAAGTAATTGTGTTAGATGGAGCTGTCTCCCTTAGCAACTGTGTTTATAAAGGCCTGCCGATGTACAGACAGAAGAGAACCTGACTTGTTTTGGAGGTGTGCAGCAACACAACAAGAGGAAAGGGACACAAGCTGGAAATTTCAACTGGGAAATTGCAATTACATCTGAGGAAATTTTTCTTTATTCATTTATTTTAAACCACAAGAATGGTCAAATTCTGAACGACAAGCACCTGCACTACTTGATCTCATTAGATCTGTTTATGCAGCTGGGTGAACTACAAGACCTTGAAGGTCTTCCAAACCTGATTATTCTATGATTCTAAAGCAGAGCATACTTAATAGTAAACCCACTAGCAATAATAAAGATGTTGTATAAGCAGCAATTAAATATTTACCCTGTCTTAAATCTGCATTCTGGAAAAGACATTTGTAAGTAAACATTATCAGCATTTGAAGAATGCTGCTAATACAACAGCTCACTCTTAAAAAGGAAAAAACTAATCAAGATTACTACCAGAAGATTTGTATGAGCCATACTTTATTGCTTTGAGGTCCCTTTCCAATTTCTGTTTGTGAGAATGTAGATAGCTCAGCTCATAATTTTATAGCATTCCTGTCTCAGTAACGCTTGTGTCCTCTTGCTTAGCTTTAGTTAAGCTTCCTCTAATACAATTCAGAATCTGTAATCAAGAAGGTGAGACACCCACAGTATCCAAATTAAAATTAATTCGCTATAAAACTTAGTAAAAGCAATTTCTCCACTTGTTTCACAAACTTTCAAGTGGAGAAACTGAAGAACTTTATAGTGTCTTTACAGATTATGCAGCAGTAGAAGCACAGAGAACAACACCTCAAACTTTAAGATACATGTATTATTCTGACACAGTACCTACAGACATTCTGATTTTGCATAAAGCCCTCCCTTGAAGCTTGGACTGGTTTAGCGTGTTCTTTAGTTATCAAACACTATTTGTGCTTCAATGTATTGTTATTTCTGGCAACTGAAATAATCCCCAAAGAATGTCATCTTAAGATGGTTCCACTTTGAATTCAATTTGTCTAAATTACATCCGCACTTGAAGTACTCTGGTTGTATTGTGCTCATTGTTCTGTGCTCATTGTTCACTTTTTTTTACTACCTTTATTGTATGTAGAAAAGAATACAAAACATTCAGTAAAAAAACAGAACTTAGAGTTAAAATTATCCACAAACCATTTCCCCTTAATTTCTGTATGGGATTTTATTAGCTCATGTCCCTAAAGCTCAGAAGGTAAAAGATGATCCTCAAGACATTCAAGTTCATAGAGAATTTTCTTACTGTCCTTTGATACTGTGCAGCTTATTAATGAAAATAAAACTGAGGTAAGCACAACGCCTTTCAGAGCTTGATCCTATCCAGAGAAACTGATGTTCCTGATGTCTGCAGAAAATTGGAAGGCAAATCAACACACTACAAGTGCAGAGTTCCCTCAAGACCTTGCCTTGGATGCATGGACAGTTTACCACTGAGAAATGTTTCAACCAAAACATTTCAGGTTTTACAAAACAACATTTTCTGTTTAGTTTTTTGATTGAGACATTTGCAAAACAGTTCCAACTGAAAGCACTTTCTAAACATATTATCTGATTATTGTTCAATTAAACCACACAAGAAGCTGCTAACACAATATTCTCCATATTTGTGACTTCAGATTGTAATCTCCCCTCTCCAAGTTCACATGAAATGTCACTTATTATGCATTAAAAGTCAGTATTTTGGCAAAATTTGTAAGAATCCAATATGCTGTTTGCATAGTAATTAGGAGAATCCTGAAAAGATTAGATGGAAAAAGCTTCCCACACTTCAGCATAGATATTGACATTAAGAGATTCGATCACAGGCAAATTTTTGTTCAATTAGTATCAGCTAAGTCTTGGCAGGGCAGGAAAAACTAGACCATGCCTATATAACACTACAACACCAACACCTATATAACATCAACTGAACTGCAAAAACAACTAAGTTAAGGCTTGTAGTTTCAAACTTGATTGTGGAGAAGAGGAAATCAAGTCCATCTTATGGAGCACAAGTAAAATGGTAGTCATTTACAAGTGGAATCACCTACTCATTCCTCTCTTTCAAGAAAATGTATAATTGGCTTAAAGCAAGCAATATATTCTGAAATATTAGCTTCCCTCCATTGAGGAGAAGCTCTGCTGGCTCCTCATAGGGAAGTGCTGCTGGAAAGGAATCACTAAGATGGGGGTGGAAATTAAAAAGAAACAGGAAGATAAATTACTGTCAGATTGCATTCAGCAAATACAGCTTCCTTGTCTTCTGTCTTAGAAACATGTCACCATTAGCCTTTTCCAGATCTGTCTCACTGTTTCATTGGATTTGACACACATTCTTCTTTGAAGTCAGAGGTTAAAAGGCTTTCAAAATCTAGCAATTTCTTCCCCATCCCATTCTTGATTGTTGCCTCTCTCTCCTACAGACAGCTGAACACTCTGTTGAGGGTCTGCTGTTCTTTCATTTACCCCATAGTACAAAATGAACCCAAACTCAGCATCTACATCATGCTGCTGTCATGGGCTCATACATCCAGACTCCTAAATAGACTGCATCAGACTTGGCAGTCTATTTCTAGCATTGGTGTCTTGGCAACAAACAGGATGCCCTAAAGCTTCATCTACTATTCACCGTAGACAGTATCATTCATGCAGGGATTGTTAGTTTTTGCTCTTCACAAAGAAGTCACCCAACAAGATTCTGGAAATGAGTTTCCAGCTTCAAATACAAGTCAGATTTATGGTATACTCTGGAATGTCAGAGCAACTCTACTCTGTGGAAGCAGGCAGATTTTTCACCAATTCAGCACAGCAAGATCCATACAAACACATGCTGATAAATTTAAGAGAGATAATACAATTAATCAGACCTGCAGTTCAGTGTTGCAAACACCAGCTGGAGAATTAGAGGATGTGCAGAGTGATAGAGAGCAGCACAGAGTAGTATGGAGGGAGCAGAGTTTTATTTGAATTTTTTTTAACGGTGTTCTTCAACCTGTAGCAAGGTTGGTGTTTTCTGTTATTGAAATATTTGCTTAAATTGAGTCCTTGCAATTCCTTCAGCAGCTTTCAGATTGACTTGCATGTGTCCATCTGAAAGCAGGGCTACTGCTCGGGTAAATAATTATGATTATCATTTAATCTTCTAAATTAGTCTTCCCAACTCCTCACTGTGGATAGAGGATAGCAGAGGCAGAAGCAGGATTGTTTTAGCTATTCTGTTGTGTTCTTACTGACATCAATCTAATTAATCCCTCATAGAAGCAAGTGGTTTGAACTCAAAGTTTGTTTGTGGGTGTTTTTTGTTGTTGTTTGTTTGTTTTTGGTGTGACTTAAGCAACGGTCCAACAGTAATGATGGCCTTCCTCTGTTTAAGCTCAGGAATAGCTACATGAAATTCAGAAGGTAAAACTGTCATTCAGTGAAGGAGACGAGGAATCAAGTACAGCCTCAGGAATGAGTGATCAAACGCATGATGGAAGACCCATAGTTTTAGGGTGAGATGTGCCGCAGACCACACTATCTGAACATTACAGACTTTCCATGAAAGGGACTAAGTCCTATGAACATGTCCTTAAATTTAAAAAAACATCTGTATATGACGTTCCCAAATCTGGTTTCTGTACTCCTCTTTGCTTTCTTATCTTTTCCATCCTGTCTTGTATCAAGATGTAGGTCACATACTCATCTTCCTGGGTTTATCTTTCACGTAATCTAGACCTTGTATTTAGTGTCCACTTAGGCAAGACAGCAATTTGTGTAAGTGTTCCCACACATGCTTCCCTGAAACATTAACCCTCTCATAACCCTCCAGCTTCAGATCACCGTCAGCTCAGTGCCGTTACACAGACAATATGCACAGGGTGATACTAATCTTTAAATATCTGCATTATGAGAAATTATGAGATGGGCAAGTTGGAGAACAAAAAGACAGCAAGAAAAAAAGGCTTGAAATGAATTTTTGATAAGTGAAGCTGTCAGTCCATTTCATGCACTGATTTGGCTCATAGTTGTTTCTGTCCTCCCAGAACATGTAAACCTTGGTGTTTTGGATCTCTAGCTGCACAGCACTGGGTATACTCTATAGGAAAAACTCTCATGACAAGAAGTCAAAAGAAATAATAAATGGATATGGAAAAGTAAATTGCAGAAATGCTGTGAAAGATGGTCTAATTATAGACATTCTATCATGATAAAGGATCAAATATCTAATTTATCATTTGTGTCTCATGGTTGTTATTCACATGTTCACTTCACTCTATGGATATAACTAAAATGAATGTAATCAGAGTTATTTGGGTTGGGAAAGGGATTTAAGATCATGGAGTCCAGCCATTATTTAACTACCAAGACTGGCACTAAACCATGTCCCTCAGCACAACATCAATTCTCTTTTAAATACCTCCAGGGATAGTGATTCAATAGTCTCTCTGGGGAACCTATTTCAGTGTTTGATAACCCACTTCAGTGAAGAAGTTTCTTCTAATATCCAATATAAACCTCCCCTGTGCAACTTGAGGCCATTTCCTCTCATCCTATCACTTGTTACCATGGAGAAAAGACCAAACCTCTCCTTGTTGCAACCTCATACTATGGAAATGCATTAGAATTCTATATTAGAGGATGAGACTCAACACAGGAAAATATTTTCAGGCCTACAACTAGCAGCTAGGTGCACTTTAAGTATCATCACTAATGAAAGTTACCTAGGGCAATCCTGTAGCAGGTTTTAAGCGTTCCTGTTATCTTCAGTGGGATGAAAACACTGCTCATACCCACCAAACCCCACAAACTCCATCTTCTTCTGGTGTTTCACACTGCTGTCACAGTTTATAACTAATTCATAAGGGAAGTCAGCACTAGCAGTCTGTTTGCATGTGTTTGCTTGCGTGTCTAATTTTGATATCCGGCAAAGCAATGTGAGAGAGAGCGAGCGTAAACTTGCTTGGAATTGTACACAAAATTATTTTCAGCTTGTCTACCTGCAAATAGATTGTAAATAATACAATTTATTCTGAATGGCTAATGATGGGACTCTTGCTCATAAATCCTAAACTCGACATTTTAAAATCAGACTTCCTTTTCAGTTTTAAGCAATGGAATGACTTCCCTATCTTGACATGATTTATCCTTTTCTGGATGAACTAGCTAACTAAGTAAGCCAAAACCTCTAGCAGCAAGGACTCATTACACATTATCATCCTCTGTTTACAGCATGCATCCCATTCTTTCATATTTGTCTGCTACAAATGATGCAAAAATAATCATCAATATTAATTTTGATATCCAAGTGAAGATTGTTAATAACTATGAAAATTGTTTATTAATATTAATTCTTGCCAGAAACCTTATTTACAATGATTGAAATGCACGGTTTGGATACTTATACACACAGGGAACAGGCAAAAGTAGAACACATTAAGGAATAACTGGCAAATGCAAACATTAACACTGGAAAGTGGTTCTTAGTTTCAATTATACCTCTTGCCCACCAGGGGACTTGAGAGGCTCCTTTCTGGTACTAAGGCAGAAAGGCACAACGGAATCTAGTTACAGAATTACTTAGAGAGAGGCTTTGAAATATTTACTCACGAAATAGTATCAGAGAGTACCCAAAGCTTGAAGGGAATTCTGTCAGTTTCTTGAAAGTCATTGCAGGCAAAGCAGAGCATAATGTGGCAGGGTGAAGCAGGCAAAGCAAAAGTAAAAGCATAAGGCAAAAACCTAATTATTGCTTTGCCTGAACGTAATGGCTGTCTTGGCTACACAGATTCACCAGTCAGAATGGCACTTTGCCAAACCTGACCAGATTCGGTGAAGTCAGGAGCTTGCTTTCCCTTATTTAGGAAGAACAAGTCTGGGCAAGTCTTGGACCCTCAAAATGGCTGACCCCAAGCCTTTTGTCATCTCCCTGCACTCTGTTTCCTCTCCCCCAGCAGAGGGAAGGGACCATGGGATCACGTCTGGGCAAGCCAGGACATGTATCTTCCACAACATTGTCTTAAAGGAAACAGGAAACATATTGATTTAAAACATGGACTGCATACAAAAGCCAATACATAATATATCTGTACATGACTGCATAAGGGAGCATGAAGATTTTTATATCTGCTTGTAGCCCTTATCAGCCTAAGGAAGATAATCATAGAATCATAATGACCAATTTAACTTTTATTTTCATATAATAGCCTGTGTGAAAACATTGTTCTTGCCTGATCTGTTTCCACAGGATGTTTCTTATTGCAGTTATTTGTTGAGACTTGCAGTGAGGCTACAAAACTTTTTTTTTAATATAGATTTGGAGATTACTTTTTTCATGCAGAACACAAAACGTTAGCCTTCGGAGCCGTACTGAAAAAAATATACAAAGGATGACTTAAAAGTGCATGAGTATATATCTCTGTTGATTAAAAGTGTGCCCATGCCCAAACTTTATGAAATTCCATAACTTCCTGGGATTATCATAAAATGGTTTGGGTTGGAAGGGACCTTAAAGATCATCTAGTTCCAACACCTCCTGATGTTAGCAGGGACACCTTGATCACTTCCAGGTTTGGAGCCTCCAGAACTTCTCTGGGCAACTGTTACTGTACCTCACCACTCCCATGAAGAATTTCTCCCTAACATCTAATCTAAATGTAGCTTCTTCCCACTTGAAGCCATCATCACCCCCCTCATCCTAACACTACATGCCTTTGTCACAAGTTCCCTGTCCAGCTGTCCCATAGGCTTTATCAACTTTTTTCCTAAGCATCTGTTACTGCTATGAAATTGTTTAATCAAAATGCTTACTGGAACCAAGTGAGTTATATAAAATAATAAATCCCATCATAGCCAAAGCAGGAAAAAAACCTTACCTCAAGAAATACTTTAAGAAACTTTGCACATATAGGTCACTACATTATTAAAGGGAAAATTAAAGTAATGTGGCACTAAAAGCTGAATCCACATTTTCAACATGAAGTTTATTTTCCGGCTGTTTATAATTTGGCCATGAAAAACTCCCTCAGGTTGAATTTTTACTACAGGACCTTAGCTCAAACTCAGGTTCTCTCTGAAAGTCTAAGATCTGGTTCAGACATCAAGATTAGCAGAAATTACAGAAGTAATTGCTCAACTGAAATTCTTTAACTAAATCAGTTGCTAAAGGAAGGCAATTGATGAAACTGCCAGTGTGACATCTTTCCAGACTCATTCTCAGATTAGCTGTAGTTCCCATAAAAACACAAACATAACTCAAAACTGAGAAAACAGCACCCACAGGCCCAACACACTGATTTTTCACAATTATAAATTTGACAATGTAGGTTTGGAGAAAGCTGTCCATATTTTCATGGCATAAAACACATCCAGCAATCTTTCAACAAGAAGACCTGAGGTTTAAAATCTTCCAAACATTTAAAGACTTCCCTGATCCCAGACCCACTTTCAGGTAGAAAATGTCAGTAGCATAGACCAAAAATGTCTGCAATGGACACCATTTTTTCTGAAACAACCTGAAATTTTGAGATAAACCTTTTAGAATACCAGACTAAACAAACAAGCGGAATTATATTTTCTGCATTTTTGGTAGTGGGTTTTGTATGTGGTGGCTTTTTTTATTTGTTTGGGTTTTTCAGGTTTTTTTCTCAATGCTGGTCTTGATGTTCATTTCGTTTCCAAAATCAAGGATTCCAAAACCCATTGGATTCACATTCAATGCAAAATGCTCAAACTAAGCTTCTCTCCCAGACACACAAAACCTTCTCTTCATCTGTGAGACCAAACTGGAGAGATGAAGATTTCCTCTGACTCACACACAGTATTCTCTTACTTGATTTCTCATTATGTTTTGAGCAAAACATACACAGAAAACACAAAAAAATACTAATGCAAATTTTTTTTTTTGTGTGAATAATTTATCTCAGCATACACTAGCCCACAACTGGGTGGTCTTACATGTGGCAGAGAAGACATTTTGATATTCTTCTCTCAAATAATTAAAAAAGTTGGCAGCACTACTGTCTTTCCTGAGTATGAGGTAAGCAAATTCAATTAAATCACATTGTTTTGGGTTGCCTACAAGGTAGTTACTGCTTCTTGCAGAGGAACTTTCAGTAAAATAAACCAAGAATTCTTCCTGAAGGACAGTAGTAAAGACATTAAGGAAGGGCTGAATTCTACCCAAATGCTATGGTCTGAACTGCATAGTTAAAGGCTATATGGGGCTATTTAGGTCAGAGGAATAGAGTACTTCCGGCTTAAAAGTCATCCAGCAGTAATTTATCAGCAGTCAGGTGCACCTTTGTGCTTGATCAGTCAATTTTGTCAACCTTATGCATGTATAATTCATCCCACAAACCACTGCAAACTAGATAGAAACTCAGGTTTAAAATGGCTGTGATGCTGTGCAATGCTTAGAAAACCTCAGTCATTAAAATTTCTATCATTAAGTTACACTTAAAAAAACATCCAACAAAAACAAACAAAAAACCAGCAAAAAATATCCTATTAATTCCATTTGAGATCTGATAGGTGTTGATTTTTCTTACATTGACTACAAATACTAACAGAAACAGCAATACAGCTTTTCATGAGTTTAAAGCAGTGAGTTGAATCAGATTGACTAATTCTTACAAAATTACCTTCCAATGTAAGTGTCAGGAGTTGCACAAAAGAAAAAAAAAAGTCATATCACAAAACTCAAGGCAACAGACCTCAGTCAGGATGTTGTCACTATCTTCACAGTTTAAAAAAAGCACAGGTAGGTTAGATAATCTCGTGATCAAGATCCATTACCCTATGTACTAGCTTTGCTGTTTATGGAATGAATGCCAGGATATCTTTATCAGCAAACTCTGAAAGTGAGGATAGATCAGGAAATCAAAGGCCTCAAAGGTCAAAGTATAAAATGCCTAACTGTATTACAGTGAGAATAGGGCTCCCTTGGCAATGTCTTGATTTCTAAGTTGGGCTCCCTATGCTTAGTGTGCAGTCCAATTAAGTGAAAAAAGTTTAAACAGCCTTTGAAATCTTTAGTCTTTTACTCTTTCAGCTTTATATCTACCAACAGTATTTTCATGCACTTTCCAAAATTTAATTGGACTCTCTAACACGAGGAATACATTTTTCTGCTTTCTTAGGCTAATCTCAGAATGATTCATTAGCTTTGGTGGGCACTTATAACTAGTGTCACTAAAACAATAAAACCCCGCTCAACTCTGACACAGTGTACCTGAGAACAACAGTTACCGCACTTCTCTGAAGTCACTGGCTACAGTGAAGTTCTGCTTCTACTAAAGCAGGATTTCATCTTTGGGTTTTGCAGTGTATCATGTTGATGAGCTGCCACACAACATCCAAACTATTTTCTGTAACTCTAGTAACTATTATTTCTAATAACAGAAACATGGAGATATACCTATTTCTTCACTGCAGTCACTTAACAGAGCATGTGAATCTAATTGACTGTTTATTTGTGGGAAAAATATAGTGGCTCCTACAGCTCAGTGGCAAACTCAGACCAGCACATTATATGCTAGAAAGTATGAAGATTTGTTTCTGTGAACTGTTAAATTCTCAGAGGACTCCTTTCCCTAGTTTAGATAGATTACACAACTTTTGGAGCTTCTCAAATATAGCCAATTATAATAGTGTGATAATAACATATCAATGCATTAAACATTAGCTCAGAAACTAGACTGAAGTAGTTCACATCCACATTAATCTCCAGGTGACACATTTTCTGTTCTAAAAACTCCAATCTGCTGGAGCGATGGTGGCACCCTGTGGCTACACAGATACACCTGAAGGCTGTCTGCTGCACAGCTCTCACTCCTCCTCTGGCATTTAAAACGGTGCTGCAAGTTACCAGATAAAGTAGACAAAATACACTCTGCATCTCATTACATACCACTACATCAAATATTCTTCTTAGCTGTCTTTAACTTGATCTCCAAGAGTAGGCAGGATAGGTCGCGATCCTGGAAATTCCATGGGCCTGACAGAAGCTATCAAGAGGTCAACAGGCGCTCAGAGCCCTACAACGCATTCTGGCTGCTGTAGGGTGCTAAGGCAGGGCTCCCCTGCACAGCATCTGGCACTGGAAGATTAAGCTACATGCCAGGGCCTCCCAAATATTACTGAAATACCAAAAGTAATTAAACTTGACAAATAACTTTCATTTTTGACTGTGCATTGGGGCTACAGGAGGCTGCCTCTGTTAGAAGCAGTCAGGGCGCCCTGAGCTGGATGCAGCCGGTTCCAGCCGGTTCCTGCCGGTTCTGCAGCGCCACCACCACAGGGCACGCCCAAGTCCCCCAGAGGGGATTGTGCTGAAGAAAGGACAAGCCTGCTGGGCAGTGAGGGAGGGAAGGAGAGAACCTGGGTCTTGGGAAAAATGGTATTTCCCCATTATATGTGTGTTGGCCAAAAGCTGTCTTTAACTCTGTGTGAAATAAAACATCCTAGGATTTTTACTTTTCCTTCCTCTCAACAAGTGAATTGAAGTGTAGGTACCTGTTTTCAGAGTAGAAAGTCACAAATCTCAGTAACAGCACTTAATTACCTTCCTGTTGATCTTGAAGGACAGAGCTAAAAAGTCTTAGGCTGAATAAGCATAAAACAAATTGGTCTGAGACCTAGATAACAAGAATGGAAGGAACCTAAGACTAAAGGACAGAATGATCTCAAATGTAAAAATAACCTGAAACAAGATACAGTAATTAAGAGCAGTATCTAAAGACAGTAAAATTCTGTCAGCCTTTGTAGAGGGCAGATTTAGACTGGATATTAAGAAGAAATTACAGTGAGAATGGTAAGACACTGGAATGGGTTTCCCAGGGAGGTCAGAGACACCCCCTTCCTGGAGGTGTTCAAGGCCATGGTGGATGAGCCCTTGAGCAGCCTGGCCTAATGGAAGGTGTCCTTGCCCATGGCAGGGAGGCTGAAACTAGACTATCTTTCATGTCCCTTTCAACTCAAACCATTCTATGAATCTATAAATAATAAGCCTTTCTATGCTTCTTTACATGAACCAGAGAGAACTGGACAAGGATCAAAACACCAAAACGTGTCATGGTTTAATACTAAACTCCACATCTTTAAGAGGAGAATGGCAATGTATACTTAAGGATCACCTGTGTATAATGAATTAGATAATAGTTTAACCAACTATGGAATTGATGGAGCACGTGTACAAAGATTTATGTGATGTAAAATCATGCAATGAATCACACAATTTCTGTGTTACCTGTACTGCATATAAGCTGCTGCTGTTCAAGCTAGCAGTGTGCTGCTTTTGTGATTTATGGCCTAGTGCCTATTTCTGCAGAACCAAAATAAAGCAAGTATCTCAAATCTGTATCTCAATGGGCTTTGCACAATAGGTAGAGGACCCTACAAAGTTCCATACATGGTTTCCATACATTTGCCTGAATATTTCCTAAATTTTAAAGTACATGGCTGTGGAATATTCCTGAATACAAGAATATCAGATTCTTGTTAAATATCCACCCGCTGGCATTTGTTCCCTTATTATTTCTGCAAGCATGAGGACATTTGTAAATAATGAACTAATAAATGTTTTGCCAAATAAAACTTGCCAAGTATTTATAAATACTGTATTTTACACGTTCTGTTACTATTACAGATATGATGGTTAAATATTCTAGCTGATATTTCTTCCTTACTGTTGACTATACTGGAAAGCAGCAGTGAAGATTTCAGCAGTGCACTACACAACCCATTGAGGAGACATCAGGACAGGCAATAGAAAAATGCAGCAGAACAGAAAACCTTCATCCAAAACTTTGAGCAGAGTCATATATTCATGCTTTCCCAAATTAATGGCTGCCTTTGAAGCGTGGCAATTTGATTTTCTTCCTTGCTTAACCTTTACATAACAGACTACAGAGAAATGAACTATTTTTTCTGCTGATATAAACCCCAGAAGCCTTTGCAAATTTCATAATGCATGTGAACCAAGATGCTCATTTTGATTTAGAATCCAAATCTGAATCTGGAAGAGAATGGTTTATGTAGGAGTCTGAATAAAACCTCACAATGCATCCACACATAGCAATGAGTAATCCCTTGTGTTTGTTGCTCATACTCACTCTGAGTATTGAAAGAGCACTTTGGAGAAAGGGAATTTGGGGGACACAATGTTTCTGTGCTAGTTTTGTTCAGCATCAAAAAGCCTATTTTCTATAAAAAGCTCAGAACTAAGAAAGCTAACAAACCTGACAATGCAGTCACCTGCATCCTGATTGTAAAAACTCCCAAGCTTTTTAGATTCTGCCTAATTTAGTGTCTTGGCTACTGATCAGTAACAATTCTGTTTGGAACAAATAATTAGTAGGTTTTGGTAAAGATCCACCTAGAGCTGAAACCACAGCACTAAATTATCAGATGGCTTGAGTAAGACTTTTCCAAAAGGTGAATTTTGAAATCATTAGGCTATCCTCGTAGATCCTTACCACTCTCTCTCCTTCTCTGCAGAAATTGTCACATAACAAAGAAAACTTGTTATCAGTAATTTTTTCTGTGCTTTTAACATCTCAACAAATCAGACACCTTACTATTATTTTTTTGTGGTGTTAGTAGAAGTGTCCCAATTCATCAGCTACATATTTTTTACATAGGTCATTCATTGTATGGTGAAATAAGGGGTCTCTGTCTATCTACAAACCTGAGAAGCACCATTTGTTGTTTGCTAGGATATTGATCTACAAAAAGAAAAAAAAAAAACCACTGATAGTCAAGAGTACTTAGCTATCTGCCCAGTGATTACATTTCCCATAGTCATAGAATGGCTTCTAAACTGTGACATTTCCAATAGAAAAACAATCATCTCCAGGTGGATTTCAGTGGATGATCTGGAATTAATTAGATTTCAAAGGAGCTTAAATAAATTATTTCTTGCCTTAATCTTTCCTTTATTTTCCCTGACATTTCTTTCAAAAGCAGGTCCACTGGATACATCCTTCCATGGTAAATACCCAACAGTTCTACACAGTTAGTTGTGCTGCAGTGCTTCTCAGTCTCACAGGACAGACACCTTTTGCTCTCCTCCACCCAAAGCAAGCTATTTAATCATTCTAATCTTGAAAAAAGATAGTGATAAAATTTGTTAGCCAAGGGTTGAGATCAGAGATCTTCCACACGGAAACTCAAAGTGCAACTGACCCTATTAGAGAAACATTCAAACCATGTATTGGTTGTTTTGATAATTTCTTCAATGATAGCATGTTTGTGCAGCTCCTCTGAAATCTTAGCTTAATGGCTTCTAATGAAAAAACTTAAACCTAAGCCTCTAAATGATGGAGTGGAACAGGAGTGTAATGAAAACACTGAAACTGGAAGACCACCTCCACTGCTTCAGACACATTTTACATCCCAGAACTCTGTGTTTTTTTATTTCATTGTCTCCCATTGAAATGTATTAATTTACTGTTCCCACTCTTGTTTTGTTTACATAAAAAACCAAACAAACAAAAACCCAAACAAACAAACAAAAACAAACCCAGTAACTGGAAGTGTTGAAATACAGGAGGGTTGAAAAAAATGAATTGTGATCCTCTGACAAATATGTATTTTAGCCTGTGTTTCATAACTCTTCTGATTCTGCCTGTTCTACAGCATGTCAGTGAAAGAACAATCTTTGATGCATTACACTATCACTTCTCAGAAGGCAAATGTGGGACTTGTTTGTTGCTATGTCCTTGTGAGTACCTCGGGGTGAAACATTACCTCTGTTCCATTTCAATACCAAGACGGTGACTCTGTGCAAAACACTAGTTTAATAGGTGTGATTGACTTGAGCTTATTCTCCTGTATATTCTCTCACTTGTCTGGCAAGCCTTTGGTCCCCTCTGTTTGGATACATGGAGCATTTTCCAATGGATGCTCATTTGACCAGAGTAGATTATCCACAGAAAGACAGTGAGATTTTGGCCACATAGAGCACCCACTGAATGCAATGATGTTCAGATTTCACCTGCCTTAGAATTCTACATTCTGGTCAGGCATAACTAATTTAACTTTTGAACAGCAAACTGGTACTTCAAAGGACACTGAATTTTAGTTTCTGGTTTTATAAGCTAACAGCACTGGTCCATTCCTTGGAAATGAGATATGGATTAGTTTCTAATTAGTTTCTCTTTATATAGCTTATGCCACAATCATTGGTCACTGTCCAACTTAATAACAACTTCTTATCAATTTGTAGGAATTTCTTATGACTGCAATTCCAAAAACATCTGCCTGA
Organism: Ramphastos sulfuratus; assembly: GCA_013399055.1. Classification (NCBI taxonomy): domain Eukaryota; kingdom Metazoa; phylum Chordata; class Aves; order Piciformes; family Ramphastidae; genus Ramphastos; species Ramphastos sulfuratus. Next base: position 31,351 of record WBNM01028082.1, read on the forward strand.
ACTATGCCAACAAATCCCTTGGCATTTTATCTTAACACAATTGTCTTAAAAGCCAGCTTCTCTTTCAGCTAGTTGGTATTTTATTGATATAGACTGCCCTGATAAAGGGACAGACTAAAAGCATGGTTACTCAAAACCATTAAAACCATAACAAAACAAAACCCCTTTCTTCATTTGCAAAGGCTGTACGCATAAGAAAAGCATCTTTACAAAACGATACATCAAGCCCTTGAGAAACGGAACCCATTTCTCAAAATTAAATTACTAATTCAGGTCAGACAATACCAGGTATTTCAGGCAAAAATATAGTGCACAAAAGGTAATAAAACTGTTTTATGAGTTTGCTACTTAATTACTTGTCTTCAGACTGTCAATAACTCAGTGGAATAATTATCCTTTCAAACACATTGACTTGTTAATCATACGTACAAAATCGGTTTTGTCAGGTATCACACTAAAAGAAAGAGAAAAGACAAGACCTGCTTAAACTGACAGATTTTTCCAGAACAACTAGTATAAAGAAGGATTTATAGAGGTCAATTTCAATGCAATTTATTTAGGGAGAAGCATTTGGAAGTGTCAGCCCTGAAGATATCATATATTTCACTTATCTCGTGCAGTTCAAAGCATTAGTCTTGAAGCATTTTGGAATCTTTCCAGAGTATGTTTCCTCTAGCATTTTGAGAAGGGGAAAAAAAAAAAAAAGACAGACAGTCTCTAAACTGCATTTGCATTTGTCCTCCAAAGAATTTTCAGTTGTTGTGTGTCACAAATTAGCATAAAACAAGGAAAACCAATGAAAATTAACTTAATTGAACTTCATAAAAATTACATGATTTCAACTATTTTTAAAGAACTGAGTGTTTTGTGAATTAATCTTGTTATACTTTTAATTTTAACTTATTTGTCTATTTTAAAAGATTAAAGAGGTTTAGAAAGTATCTGGTGTTTGGTCTTTTGAATGCCCAAGAGCCACAAGAATACAATTAATGACTATTTTTCACATTAGCTTAACGGACTATTATGCACAAAGATTGATACATATTAGTTTATTCTAATTAAATACTAATCAACTTGTTCCAATTAAATACCTTCGGTAGCTTGTATGAGTGGGAACCAAAATACAATCAGGAAGAGAAACAGACAATAATTATTTATTCAATAGAACATTCATGTGTTTGTGACCTCAGAGATGAGCAGGATTTAGTTTATTGTTCTTGTTGTTTCCAACTTATTTGGCTTCTTCAATGTCCTTACTGTTTCAATATATTTTGGGGTTATGCTTTATTATCAATTCCTGTCTCACAGAACGAAAGAGACTACATAATGTTGACCTGATATTCTATTCTTCCTTTTACTAGTACTCCTAAAATATATATCTACACAAACATAGATGTAGCATACTGTATAATCTCTGTTATTATAAAGGGATTGTTAAGTTCTGGCTTTGCAAACATGGTAGCGCATGTTGGCATAAACAATATCCAGCACACGGTGTGGTACAAGAAGCTAACAAAACATGTTTTAAAGTTACCAGGTTGGTGGTAAAAGGCCTAGTTTAGATTAAATAAGTGCTGGTCATGAATAAACCATAGGATCTCATAGGCTTAAACAGAAGCTTGTTTCCTTTTACTTTCTTTCCTTTCACTAAGCAATATCAGATTCTTTGAAAACCTCAAATCTGAAAAACAAGGATAATACTGAGAGTAACATTCTCACAGGAATTCTCATCAAATCTGAACTTGACATCCACTTAACCATAGTACTTTGCTACTCAGGAATTTGTCTTTAACAATGACCCCATGAAGCAAAGAATGTATTATCTGTTTAAAAATAGATGAGGTACAGAGAACAGAATAGTAACATGGTCAAAGTTTAATAGAAGAAAGCAAAAAGCAAAACACAAGCTACCTGATAATTTTCGAAGACCCCAAAATAAAAAAAAGAGTCTTCCCAGCATGTCCAGAAAAGGTTTAAAGTCTTTTATATAGTTCATCCGAGGTAACTTTCCAGACAGTTTTTCATCTGCCTAATTCTATTTTGGATAAACACCCAGATTTCAGAGCACTCACCAAAACCAAATTGGAATCTTGGATGCTCATTCATTATTACCAAGTACCATATGTCTAATTTTATTTTTGGAATTGTCTTTGGCAATAACACACTCTGTCAGAAGCTCTGTGGCAAAGACTCAAATCTCATGGTTCATGGAAAGATGTTTAGAGGGGGAGATGTACTGCATATAGTTAATAGAATGTAAGATACTGCACTGTTGCTTTAGCTTTTAATGAAGGACATCTTGTTGATCTGTAGGCCACTCAGAACAAGCAGAACTGCAAAATACATAGAATAAGATTCTATCTGTGTGTGAGAGTCGTAGTGGAGAAGCAATGAGATTGAGCAGACAAATCTAATAATGTAATTTCCTGTTGTCAAGGAACTGCTTTTCCCATGTTCTTCCAGAAGCCGGTTTATTTGGCTTTTACAGTTACAGCCTTGTGTCTGTTGAGTGTCATTATAAATGCACATTGCAAATTTTTGTCAGGTTTATGCTTAAAAGGCACTTTGCTTGGGCACTTCTGTTGTCACTATTGCCTGCCTTGAGCCATCACAGAAGTTCTGGTGACTTTAAAGCCGGGGCACACTCTCCTTAGTCACTAAAAACATAAAACATATCCATTTCCACATAAAACTTACACATTTTTTTCAACCATGTTACTATTTCAAGGAGCATTATCTAGCATACTAGTATCACTAGGACTTTGAAAACCAGGGATACTCCCATTAAGAAACCTTTTATTTGTTAGTTGTTCATAGTACTGTGAAAATAACCTAGTTCGTATTTATCCCATGTGATCATTCACTTCATTGTAATTACAACTCAGGCCCACAGAAAGCTCCCATGGGTGTAAATCCTTCTCTGCACTATTGCTCCTACATGGTGCAGAAGCTGAGCGTCGGTGAAAAAAAGCCTTATTGCTAACAAAAATAGCTTCACTTCCTGTGAAAGCTGACCAGGAGCTTTGCTGTATTGTTAATCTCTGCCCCAAGCTTGCCTGTGACATTCCCTTGAAAACAATATGGAGGTTCCTTGCATAGCTGTAGTCAAATTACGTCAACAGCAAAAATGCAACAAATAGTTTTAGCTTTAGCTGGAGCACTACATGAACAAGATACTACCAGGATCTAGCATATAGCTTGACACCACGCTGTATTGTGCCATGAAAATGCACTGCAGTACATTGAACTGTGCTGTGAGAACACATCTCAACATGTGGTAACATTCTGGTGAATTATGTCAGAATTACTATTTGTCAAAATGCCCCATCCTGTTTACTGCAGTTTACAATCTTCTGTGAACACTTCCAAAGAAAACCTATTATTTTTCAAATTATGGAGTGACTTAAGAACAATAATCATCTGCTGTCTGAACTTCAAGCTATGATTAAAGGCTTCACTTTTTCTTTCATTCCACATTTACTACTTCATTTTTAATGTAATATCAGAGCTGTGTTATAATAATGGTGTGACAGAGTCAGTGTTAAATCAAATGCAGAAAATGCAGCAATGTTTTAAAAAACTACCATCCAGATTCAAGTGAATATTTATGTATCTTTTATTCATGAAGCATCTTTCACATCCCATTTATGCCTGTAGCTGAACATTAAAGGATTCCTTGTCAGTGACATAAAGATAATTCTGAGGCCTATCATCTTTCTTCATTTCCTATTATTTCACTCTTAAACAGCTTGAAATGCCTTTCTTTGGAGCTACTGCCATGAAAACTTTGGTATTTCAGTAATGAATGTTCTTTTTAAAGTGAAATACACCACCACGTTAGCACATAGGTTACATATGTGCCAAAATGCCATTAGCTAAGGTAAAGCATGAAAACAATCCTCTGTTTTTGGATGCACAAAAATTTTTGCCAAATGAAAGAAATGTTTAAGCAGTTACTGTGTATTCATGTACATGAGAGATGGAGCTGAGGTAAAAGTAGGACACATATGACTTGTTTTTATTCCTAAACCCTCCAAAAGCTGTAAGAATGCAAGCAAATTTACATTGCATAGTAGAACTCCTTTGCTGACCAGCACTAATATAGCACTCCTAAAGAGAACAGAGAAGTAGTGCATACATAGCTAACAAGTTGCTACAGTTTAAACCATTGACTGATTATATCCATTAATTTCAGTTATCAGTCAACAGTTGTGATATGTTTAGCATCTAGTTCAACAAAACAGTACAGAACAGGTCTGAAGTTCAATATATGCCTGAGGATAGAGGTATCAAAAAGGTAAAACTGAGAGGAGAATGTGGGACAATTAAGTAGCTGAGTGGGGAAGGAATATGCAAAATATCCAAGCACTAGCTGGAACCTGAGGGAATAGAAGTGGAAAGTAGCCTGCATCCTATTTAAGCTGTGCCCTTGACACAAATGTTGTTCCAGTCATTATGCTATAAACATTATTATCCAATACATTATTTTGATTTTCAAGACAGGAAGGAGTATTTTTAAATCAATATGAAAACATAAAAGCAAGAGAAATCACAATGCTGGACTGGTAAAAGAAACTGGCAACACTGCAGTCTTTTCAGCAAAGTCTAGATCAGTTGTACTGAAGAATATTCCAGGCCTTCACTATGGAACAGTAGTAGAGGATCACAAGCAGGAAATAAACCACAGAAGCTGAGCAGTGGCTTGTCACAGTTAATAGAAACAAGAAATGCTTTTAATGATGCCTAACACCTGTCACCCTGGAAGGAAGATGAAAGGAGCTGACACTCAAAACTCAGTTTCAGCACATCAATGCAGAGGCTGTTCTGTGCTACTACTGCTTTAGAGCATCATTAGTGAGTTGGAGAAAACCCAGTTCTGTACAAGCTATATTGCTGACAGAGTTTTGGGTTTTGTTTTGTTTATCTTTTCATATTATTGTGTTCATTTCCTTTTATCTCTTCATGCTGTCTCAGCTGAGATAAACCATTGCTCATGAATACACTGAAACAGACCAAAGTCTTTTTCTACTGCTTCAGATTCCATGCTGGTTGTTTAGCTGACTGGATGATAAATAAACAATAGCTTCTATTAACAAATATTGATTTTTCTTAAACCGGCTGCAAATGCAACCTTGTGAAAACATTACATCAGATGATTAAGAAGAAAGTTCTAAACAAAATTGTGGTACTAGTCACATAAATTTGTTCGTGCTCTGGTGTATGAATGCTTGGGGTTTTTCCACATAGCTTTCTATGCAGTAATTTAGCCCCAACTGTGATAGTCAAGTAAGTTTAAGAGCATGATGCAACCTTTTAAAAACAAGGAAAATTAAACTCCCTGCTGAAATAACTGAATTTTCACTGAATACTTCTGCAAAGCCATCTTGAAAAACAAAGTGGAAACTTTTCTAAGGTACACTGAAATATTTTATTCAAAGAATGTTGAAATAATCTTCCACTTCAAAAGCCAATATCTGTTTCTTAATGTACACATTTGCTTCTGTACCCAAACATTAGGGAAAAGGTGGCTGTGTCCTACTTATTTAAAGAAAAATTACTTGGGAACTCCCTGATGTCAGCCATTCCTTCCAGTGGCTTTTAAGTATTGACTACTGCTGCAACAAGGCGGTGGAGGGAGGCAACCAACCCAAGGGGGACATTTGACTATCCAACAGAAGAGGGATTCAGTCAGCCATCAGCTTCTCCCAGGCCTGACTACAGGTTAGTGGCCCTCAGACATCTCTGCAGATTTGAGCAGTCAACCTCACAGCACCTTGCTTTTGCATTGAAGTTAATTTATTGGGTCACAAGTCTGAGTTCAGCATCATAAATGTTTGCTAGTGTCCTGCATCCAAGATGCCTTCTTGCTTAATTCCTGATACATAATGTATATATAATGCTTATTTACATATAAAACCTCTAACACCGACTTTCAAAAGCCCCCATAACGCATACTTATTCTATTTGTAGAAGCATTATGATCTTTTAATCAAATACTTAATTACTTTATTAAATACTCACAGAATTGAGTAAATAGGAGGGTGGGGTATTAAAAGTGCATTATAGTTATGACAATTGAAGGTTCTTATGGAGTCTGGAGTAGGCTGCCATTATACTGTCACCAGAAGGACCTACTGATGCTAAATTTGCTCCTGAAGATGACGCTGTTTCCTCTGCACCATTCAATAGCTGCACTTACCTGTCCATACCAACAGGGTCACCACTAACATCATTCCATGACTAATAGATGCAGGCAGATATTGTCGCAGAAGGAAAATTGTATATTACCTCAGGAGACTGTGTAGCTCAGTTATGAAATTATACTTGTATCCCTCCCTAGGTAATGCAGTATCTTTAGCTTAGAATATCCACTGCATACTGCAATGCAATAAAATAGAGCAATATACATATAGCAACAAAATAGAAGGCTTGTCAGATTTGCCTCAACTAAACCAGCACTGTTTAAATATCTTCTTAGATACTAGAAGTAATATTAAACTTATCTGCTCCTTCACAGTGGGCTTCCCAAGCTCAGATAAGTAAGAGGGGCAAAACAAGTGAGAGGTACAAAATACGTCAGCCCTGAACTGACACAACTTCCTAAACAGAGGCCTGATCCTGTGTAGCAGAAACACAAGAAATACAGAAATAAAAGTTGATCCAGAGGCAGTAGCATTAAGGAAGAATGTGGAAAAGTATAGCATCCCCCTTGACTGCAAAACCTATAGTGCATTTCACTTTCCTTATTTTTATTTGATGAAGTTGAACTCACTCAGCTCCCCCTTCTTCTGGAAGACTGCCATGTAAGCTCCCTCAGTTTATTAACTGCTTGGATCATATTCTCCCTTAAGCAGAAGAGATACTAGCTTGGCAGAGTTATAAGGAAAACAGGTCTCTCTGCAATGGAGAGCTGGCAGTGATGAGTGACGTGAACAGAATGACTCACGTTGAGTCTTTCTCTAATAAAATAATTCAAATAAATCTATTTTTCCTTTTGTTACAGAGGAGAGAAATCAGTAACGGTTGATTGCCACTCCTATCCATGATGTTATTTCTAGAATGAACCTTCACATCTGAACTTGAAATAAGGCAGAGTTAAGAATGCCAAATGTGTTAGTAATAAAACAAAATTTCAGTGGTAAGTAAATATCAATAAACAGGCATTCCATTTTACTGTTGCTTTAGAATTGACTAACCAGTCTTAAAATGTAGACAAAAGTCAGTTGTTAAAAGGGTAGATGTGGTAGTATGCAAATCAATAACATTTACTGATCACCTTTAAATAAAAATCTAGAGGTATATAACTGTATTAACAGAAAAATGGTTTAATTCACTTTTCCCGGCATGGATACTGTGATTTGTAGAGCTTCTTGAAGAACTCCATTCCCTGGTTTACCTTGATGTAATTTAATTATTGTATCACTATAGATGGAAGCCAAGCCTGGCTATTTTTGACAGCACCTGTGGACAGGGATTCCCAAAACATTAGTTTATATAGGAAAGAAACAATATATGTTGTGCTTCCCTTTCCTTGCTTTGATGTGCTGATGCTCTATAGAAGCTTAGCAGATAGTAACGTTGATAAGAAATGTTAACAATATTCAAATTATTAACTTCTGTGACACTCTGTTTTTTTTCCTTTCAGAAACCTCAGAATTGACAAGTTCTGAAGGTAAGAAGGAACTAAAGGACAAAAGTGAAACTTTCAGAAGTTTGCAGAAAGTTACTTCTCAATTCCAGCAGCTTGTGATGTTCTACTAGTGGGGCTACTGACAGAAAGAGAAGAAACTAGTCTCAGTTGTTCCAGAATCAGCTGCCCACACAGACACTCATATGTGGTTTTCTCTCAAAAAGTATGAGCAAAGCTTATACACGTAAATATGGAACAGGAGGAGATGGCTTAATCCAATTCCATGAGCACTTTGCTTAAAGAACAGCAGAAATAGAGATTCAATGATGTGATGAGACTGCTCACCTAAGTAGGAGGTCTACCACAAGTCATAAAGTTGAATTTAATCTGAAGAGGATTTTTAGTATTCTTCTGCACTCCTTTCTGACTTTATTCCAGGATGATGTTCCTGAGGCATTACCATACATAATGTATAAATGAGTGCTGCTTAGCATTACATTTACTGCTATATGAAGTATTTTAAAAGTTCATCATAGCAGACCTTACAAGGGCATCCTGGGACAAATTCTAAAATACAGATCCCCCTAGGTGACTCTGGAAGGAATCCTGTTGTGCATACAGATGAACACTTAGAAGAAACTACCAACATAACCTAAATCTTCGTAAAAGAACAACAACTTTACTTCTGTCATATAGAGATGATCAAATTACAATGCTTATGTCTGTGTCCTTTATGTCATGGCATTTAAAATCTAACCCCAGAGGGAAAAAAAAAAAGAAGCTAAGGAAATTTGAATTTGAACATATTCTCAGGGCAGTTTTGTAGTTTATTACCATTTTCATTTACATTATCTGTGGAAAGTTTTCTAGCCTTCAGACCGGACTTACTTTCAAATGACCCTCTAGCATGCTGAAATTGATACAAAACCAGAAAGATGCACTTTGATTTTAAGGCTAGGTTCAAATAAGGAATTTAAAGCACAATGCATGGGACAGTAGCATAAATTTTCCTTTTCTTAACAACGAAAAAGTTATAGTAGAATAAAGGTAATAGTGTCTTAATAATAACAGCCTTTAAAATACTGATTTTTAGTGGCAAATACTTTTCTCATGAACATTACAGGTCACTACCCCACTGCCATACAAACAAAACCAAGCAAAAGAATCCATCATGCTAAGTGAATTTTAAAATGCAGTATTTAAAAGTAAAATACACATGAACTTAAGTATGGAATGAGTTTCTGCCTTGCTCCTTGTTTTGTGACCTTTGTGTCTNGGATATCATTGCTGAAATGATGATTTCCAAGACAGATACTTCAGATTTCCTGCACTGAAAACTAAGATCTCAAACAGGAAAATTCATTCTTTTTGACAGAAACTTAGTTTTTTCCTGCCGAGTTCAGTCAATTTGCCTACGAGAAAATAAAAAGGTAATGAAAATTAAAAGCAATTTTCCTCCAATGCAATAACCAACCTGATCTGACTTGCCAGCTTAATTCTTCCTTTACAGATTTTTAATATTTTTAAAAATTTCACTATAGCCTACATCACATAACACAACATTAGCTTATAGCACATACAGAAATACAAGCATCTATTGAGTTGTGTCCCCAAAAAAGTACTTGTCTTTCAAAGATCTAGATGGAAAGTTTTTGTTTGAGGAACTCTGTGGAATGTAACTTCACAAGACACCTTTCCCCCCCCCCCCCCC
>WBNM01028082.1:41467-52999 GCA_013399055.1 Ramphastos sulfuratus
CCCCCCTTCTTTCTTTTTTGTACTAGAAATAATATATCAAACACACAGCATCTGGCAGAGTTCTCTTTAAAAGAGATAAGGTCATTTACCCAGATTGATGAAACATCTCATGGGTTTGGAGAAAAGAGGACTGAGGGATGACCTCATTGCTCTCTACACAGCTTCCTGAGGAAGAGAAGCAGAGAGAGAGGTGCTCACTTCTCCCTGGTATCCAGTGAGAGAATGCATGGGAATAATTCAAAGCTGCACCAGGAGAGATTGAGATTGGGCATGAGGAAGAATTTCTTTACCAAGACTACGGTCAGACACTGAAAGAAGTTTCCTAAAAAGGTGGTTGTTGCCCAGATTCTGTCAGTGTTTAAGAGATATTTGGACAATGTCCTTAATAACATGCTTTAACTTTTGGTCAGCCCCAAACTGGTCAAGCAGTTGGAATAGATAATCAACACAGGTCCCTTCCAACTGAAATATTCTATTCCATTCCATTTTATTCTTTCAGCCAGTAAAAACCATCTTCAAGTCAAATAAGACTTATGCTTTAGTAATTGGCTGTAGTACTTGTATTACCACACTTGAAAGATTACATATTACTATATACATTTCAGCCAGCTGTAAACAATAATGTTGAATATGAGAAGAAAGATATAGTTATCAAAGGTAGGATTAAACACTATTTGCAACCAAAACATCTCCTGGACATAGCTGTGGTAGTCAGGGCCTGGCGGCCGGAAGATATCGTGCTGTACGGAAAGATAGGGTCCCTCCTCTAATAGCCTTTGGCCAATAACAGTCAGTTATGATGCAAGCAGACGGAACTGACGTAGCAAACTTTGACTATATAATGCTATGCTGCTTATCAATAAATGCCATTTGCCATCCACCACATTGGTGTCTGTGAGCTGATGGACTGAGCGGTCGGGGTTGGCCGTCGTACCGTTCCTGAACCAGGTCGCCGTGCATTCAACCAAAGGCAACACATAGCTGTAAGATCCAGTTCAGCTATGTACACTTGGACACAACAATCCCCAAACAGTATCAGCAAAGTCAATGATTCTGTTCAGATGCATGGACATATATAAAACTAATAGAGGAGACACTTACAATTGCTTGCATTTTGTCCTTCTCTTACAAACCCAGTGTCTTGCCTCTCTTTGTTCCTTTCTCTGCTTTCTGCATTCCCAATACAACACCACAGCCTAAAATTCAACAGCTTTTCTAAGTCAACTATCTTTTTATCACAAATGATAGGAACACGTTCTCTCACTTCCACAGCTATTGAATTTTTTTGCCCCCCAACAAAACAGCAAATCCATTTCATTGGAGCAATTTTCCCAGCACAACACATTTTAGGAACATGACTGCCATTAATGTTAATAAACCACTGGCATTCGACATTCTTCTCAGCTACCCAAAACCAGTTTCTAATTTATTTTCATGTACAGTGAAAATACAGTCACAGTAGGGCATGAACTTATTATGTGGAAACACATCCAGTTAGTCTCACTCAGCATAATGCCCCTTGTTGGAAGTGAAAATTCTGACCAAGTGAGAACTGACAACAAAATTGTGCATCTTTAGATTTAGATTTTAGCCACCAGGATAACACAGATGACAGAAAGCTCTCCATCTCTCCGATTGATATAATAGCTAAAGAGATTTTTGAGCAAGATACTTCAACTAGAATGTAAGATTTAGAAGACAGTGCCTTGGCTATAAGGTCTCTTTACAATCACAAATAATTACATCATGTAATCTCTTTCATGAACTCATCAAGCTTTTCCTACAAACTTAGTTAGGATTTTTCTTTCTAACTATAAAGCAGTTCCAGAACTGAGTTTCTCTGATGATTATAAGGCAAGTTATAATTTCCAGCCTCAATATAGTCTTGGAACATCTATATAGTTCTTCAGCTTACAGAGTTTTTCTTGCTTAGTGTTGATTTTTATGACATTTATAGACTGCAATAACCTTCTCTTTCACTTTTTTTCTAGCTTAGACAAGCCAAGACTTCTAGCATCCTTTTGTCAGGATGAATGAAGGATGGAAGCTGATTATTAGACAGACAGAAACCAGAGCTCTATCTTTACTGTCCTGGCAGGCATATTGGAGAAATGTGTTGCCAGTATTCTCTTTCCCTTCTCAACAAAGGAGCCTCAAGCAGAAAAACATCTACAACTGACAAGTCTCTGGGTCACAATGCCTCTACTTTTCCTAGAAGTGTTAGTTGTTATGCAGTGCTGTACCAAATGGGAAAACCTTATCTTTATAAAGTTCAGGGAACTGAACAGATATTTTTATTTAACAGTAAGGCTAAAAAATGATTGTGAAAAATGGGTGTGGACAAGCATGAATAACACAAAGATTTTTTCATATATATATAAAGGGCATAAATCAGGGAGGCAATAGTGTTAGTTCTCATCTATTTGAAAGGTATAGGAGAAACGTGGGTAAGAAATTAGTCTCCCCTATCAACAAGGGAAGAAACGACATGCAATGAGTTCATGAAAGGTCAGGCAGCAGAGAAATCTTCCAGCTTAAGCACTACACCAAATTGCTACATCTCCATTGCTACTGAGTTTTTGTAAAAAAAGTTAGACAAAGATCAGCTGGGGAGAAGATACTGGATACAGGTTATCCTGCCTGCAGGCAGAGGCAGACTAACCTGAGCTCTTGAGGTCACTCATCACACTTTTGTGCCATGGTAAGCTCTGCTGTTACATGGGTTATGTTTATACATATCAAGTTGAAGCAGATAGTGGCCATCTCTGAATTTCTTATGGTAATGAAGAGAAAACAGATATCTCTTTGGAAACATTATCTTCTTTGTCCAGAACCAGTGCTGAATGCATGTCTAGCAACAGTCTTCCCTTCAGGAGCAGTATTGAAAAAACCCTGAATTTCCTGCATATTCCTTTTTTTGGACACCCAGACATGAGAATTCCTCCTCATTATCTCCCTCTCCTTTAGAAATGCCTACAGCAGCATTACATACTGTCCTGATCTAGTCAGGACAAGTTACTTTACATGCTAATAAGCACACTTAACCTCCAACTATCGGCTGAAGAACTTTCATTGCTAAAGTTATAAACTATTTTTAAGTAAAATAAGCATCTGAAATACCTTACAAAAATGTGATGCCCTGACTGGAAACACTATCAAGTATTTTTTCCAAGTAAACAGTAAGGATGACACAGTGTAGTATACATAATGTCATTAATTTTAATGTCTAACCCCAAGACTGAGTGTGATAGGTGACATGTACTGAACAATTTAGTCTGTCTGGGTTGCGATTCTTTTGTGTCCAGTTTAATGTAAAATATAGTGCCAGTTCATCCCCTGTAGTTGAATCATTGAAAAATGTACCAGGAGTCTTTCTATGGAAGAAAAAGCAACCTACATCTAAAATTACATTTCTGTAAACTACTTTTAACTCTGAAAAGCAAACAAAACTGATGTGGATTGCTCTAAAGAAGCACCTGTGGAAGTTATGTCATTTACCTGTAAGTACCAAAATATATTTTTGGAAGCCAAACTCAACCACATGAATTAAACCACACGAAAGGCTCAGGAGTAAATTGTTTGGATATAAAAGCTATCCCAGGAAGTTAACAAATGCACACCTGCACTATAAAGACAGGAATTAATTTAGACATGCCTTAGAAGAACAGGTTTGGCTCCCAGCAATCTTTTATTACAAAACAGAAAAAGAGAAATTTTTGTTTGGGAAAGAAACAACCCAGAACGTTCGCATGAGGAAAGCAGTCTGGTCTAAGAGCCACCATGTCCTTTCAAGGTCCAGATGTCTGCTGCTAAAAGGCAGTTATCTGGGTGCTGGGCACATCCAGCATAGCACCATCACGCTCTGAGGATAAGCAATAGTAAGGCACATTTACCACCTTGGCACAGACCCTCCTTGCTTCCACAGCCCCAGGGAAGGGATTGCTTACCTTAGCAAAAGACAACAAGGATGACAAATATCGCCTGTCATTGCCTCGTTTTTTAATCAGTCATGTGTAAACTGGAAATCACACCCCCACTGACACTAAAACTTTGACCACCGCAGTCAAGCCCGGTGAGGTGAATTCAAGCCAAGCTATGCTTTGGTATGCTCTGCTTCAAAGGCACCATTTCAGTTTAAGCGCCAGGATCACACGGGATTGCCAATTATTACTGCTTGAAGGGCTTTGTCCCTCTACATTAGACAATGCTGAAAGGAGGGTTCTCCCTGCATGTAGTTCTCACTACATATTTTTACAGTCAGTAATCCTCCCTGGTCAATGTCTTTTAGTTCACTGTCTCAGGAGATGTTACAATGCTATAAAAGCATAATGGTTCATGACAGAACCACTCAGATTTGCTTCTCATCTCTCTCTCTCTAACAATTTGGCTTTCAGTATTTCCCTGACCTGATCATATTTCCTGTTTGTAGCAGCTGAGTATCCCCAAAAGGAAATGGCATTTCACACCTCATGTTTTCACAGAAATATAAGCTGCAAGAGGAAAACAACATGAATACCAAATCAACATGAATACCAAATCTTACATGATACAGGCATCCCCAAAATGACAGGATCAGGCAGCATTACAGCATAATCTACGAGATCTGCTTCTGTCCATCATCCATAGCCTTAGAGCTTCGTTTCTTCTCTTTTTGTAACAATAAATGGTTTACCATTTCCCCTAGATGAATGAAGCTCCACCATGAATGCTATCTATGCTTCAGGATCAACTTCTACCTTATACAACCTTGCTGTGCATCATTCACAATTACATGAGTATTTTGCTACAAAATGGGAGAAGGGCTGTTAGCACTGAAAAGGAAACATTTCATACAGTTCTGCTGTGAGGAACAAACTCTCCCAGTAACTCGGTGCAGGTCTTTGGAATAATACATAAATGGGTTTGGTTTGTTGTTGGTTTTGTTTGTTTGTTTTGGGGGTTTTGGTTGGTTTTGATTTGGTTTTATTGTTTATTTTGGGAGGTGGTGGGGTTTTTTACTTGGTGGGGGGTGTTTGCTGGGATTTGTTTTAGGGGCTTTGGTGCTGTGTGTTTTTGTGGGTTTTTTTTGTTGTTTTGGTTTTCTTGTTTGTTTTGGTTTTTTGTCTGGAACATGTTAAATCTGAACTTTTTCATAATTTCATTCCAACAGTTATTGATTCATTTCTTGTCATTTGCTTTGCTCTTTGCAATGTCTGTCAGGAAAATGATCTATTTGAAACTGAGTGCCTCATGTATTCCGTAAATTACTGTGAGCTGCACTGCTGTGACCTTTGCGGTATGCTGTAATTTCGTTTGCTGCCTTGGCTACTGAGGTTCTTCCCTTCTGTCCCATGTGCTCTAACTGCAAGTAATAGACAAGGATGGTCAGCCAGTCAAAGCAAAATATGCTTCAAATTAAATTTCAAATTTCACTTAAAAAAAAAGGCACTATACTTCTCAGTGGGAACCCTCTGTTGAAATCTTGATATTTCATCCCAGCATCGAATTTGATGATGAACACAATGACTGATACCAGGTGAATCTGTTATCCAGAAAAAACTTACAATGACAATGATATGTGAAACATTACTAACCTATTTCAACTACGATACTCAAACATTGTCATGATCCACTCTGAAATACTAAAATTGCATTAGGAAGAGTCACGACTTTGGTTTTGGGCTTAAGATCTTTCCCTATTTCAAATAACTCACAATGGAATCTGCCTGTAGTAATGACTGAGTTACAGAGCACTGAAGTTTATATTAATAAGATTAGAGATATGCCTTGACATAAGAAGGGAAACCCAACCAGCCAATCAAACCCCAAAGCATGATCAGCCAAAAGCCATGTCTACTGTCATTTATGAAAATTAAAGAAGTTTTAGATACCTGAATATAGATCCACGTTTTTTGACCTGCTCTTCAGGTCCTTTACTAAAAGCAACCATTTTATATTCCTGGAGTATCAGTCTTGTTCTTCCTTTCCAATGAATAAATAAATTATTTTACCTTTTCACCTTTAAGTACATTATTAACTACAGCATTGATCTTTGTCATTCTCTGTAAAGTCCATCACATTAACATAGTTGTATAAGACAAGCCCACCATTTCTAATATTGCTAAAATGCATAAATCTTTATCCATTCTACAAATTGCAGCAGTTGCTCAATTATTATTTCTGAAAAGAATTGTCCTTTTTGTGTAAGATGAATGGCTCCACATGTAGAATAGGACAGCACAGGTCTCTAGACAGCAGCTGCTTGAATCAGTGCATCAGCATTTAAGAATATTAATATGAACAAAAGCAGTTCTATGCCTTCAGTTCCTATTTTACCTTTAAAGAAGGGCTCAATATATCACTTCTCTAGGGATTAAGGAAACATATTTATTAAAGCATGTGCACTCTTTTCAAAAAGTATGCTTCGAATAAGTCATTACACCTTGTTTTCACTGTCTTGAATCATCTACATCTGGTAGGACTTTACAGCCCTTATCTTTACTCTAAATGCACCATCAGCGTATCTGAGCACAGGACAAAATAGACAAGTGCTTTAAAGAGCTGCAGAAAACTGTAAAGAGTTGCCTTGATCTAGAAATCAGTGGCTTCTAGATGGAAGCCAGAACAGAGCAATAAGCAGAGTAAGAAAGAAGGAGGCACTCCCGAAACCACTTCGTAAAGAGGTAAAGAGGAAAATGGGAAGCATCTATTTTAAATTTTCAGCAATGAAACAAGCATTTGATCTTCTGACAACTATCTAGGATATAAAAACTCTCCTGGGTCACTTAGAGTAAGATGTCCATGGTTTGTAGAGATACAGTGTGCCTGCCACATGTACAGTTATTTCTTGATAACTTTCTGCTAGCTTATTCAACAGAATTATTTATTTCTGATAGAGGTTCTGTGGAAATTCTTGGAACTAGTGGCCAATTTGTGTAGAAGTGCCCAATCGAGATGGGGCCCTTGGAGTTGCCCAATTGGTATGTTTAATGAGGTTGTGGTAAATAAATAAAATTAGAGGAAACCAGCTTGGGGTTTTTTGCATTTGGCAAATGGTTTTCATGTTTGTGCTTTTGTGGAGTTTGGGTTTGTTAGAGATTATTAAATACCTCTCTAGAACTTTAGAACGTGCAGGTGCTCACAACATTTCTCTGAAAGTACGCTTTAGGCTTCAGTCCTTGTATGGCTTCTCTTTTTCTCTGCTAATACAAGATCATATGGCTGCCCAGAGCACAGATGGGAAGAATATTCATTTCACTAAGGAAGAATCTGGTTTGGGTGTTTTTGTGGTTTTAGAAAATTGGAAACCAAGGATTTTATGTAACATATTGATATTACATAGTAAGATCATCCAAATATAATAATTCAAGGTAACAGTGTTAGTCGAAGCATTTTATTATCATCTGGGTTGTTTCAGTCAAGAACATGTACCTCCGTCACATATCTAAAACAGCCATCCTGAACACAGGGAAAAGAGGTGACGGATGAACTGTCTTTCTGACTGCTGCTATGATGAAATACAAACAGTGCTGGAAATCAGCTCAGTATTTGTATTTTGTGAAAAGGGAGGATATCCTACCTTCGCCTGTAAAAAAATTTACCTTACTGGAGAAAAATCTGCATCACTGATCAAGTCCAGAGGAGAATGGTATGATCTCCTCCTAACCAGAATTTCAAAATACTTCTTCTGTGACCCAAATACTTTTTGTAGCTCTCCTGAAACTAATCTCGAGATCAGTTTAAATCCTGTATTAGGGCCTATTTGAAATGTTTTAAACAAATATTCGTCCTATTTTTTACCTGCAGTGGTCTGTGTGCTTAAGCATCTCTGCTGCCCATTTACACCATTTATGCCAAGTAACTTCAGATTATCTCACTTCTCTAACGATCAGATGCTGCGCTGCAAGGGTCAACCACAATGACTACCTCACCCTTAGAAATGCTTCTGAAAGTGGTTCTGGTGCTTGAACGGAGACTTTGGTCTAACTGTTCAGCTCAAATCTGACTAGTCTAACTTTAAAAGACCTCCTCAAAGCAATGTTAAAAACCCTGAATGCTAATTTCACAGATATTAAGTGCCTTAGATGTAAATTAATTACATCAACTGCAGTTGAAAGAGTTCAGCAGTTCTGGACATTAGGTTCAGTTTCTTATTAGCAGATGAATAACAGAGTGGTGTATTAAGGCAACAGAGCCAGGTTTTGCTGTTCTCAGTAAGATCAGAAGCAGTTAATAAATTAAAATACCTTCCTAGGACATTTAGCTAATTATACCATGCTGACCATCAAGTACCCAAATTCCACTCACTGATGTGACCATAAGTGACAGAAACTGGACAGATTGTCATGACTTAGGGCTAGGTCTGCTGCTACGAGCGCATCTCACTTTCTGAAGAAAAGATAAAGGGAATAAGGAGAGAGTCTGATGGGCTGGGAAAGAAACCAAAATCAACTTTAACAAAAAGAGTAGCAATTAAATGAAATATGCATGAATGTATACAAAACTAATATCAAACCCACCCCCTCATGGCAATGATGTTGTCATTGTCACTGATGTTGTGGGCAGGCTTGGCAGAAGTTCCAGACTGGACTCAGCAGCAAACAGGAACCAGATTCAGGAGCTGGATTCTGGAACTGGATTCAGGAACACACAGATCAGGCAGAGAGGAAAGAGTCCTCCTCAGACAGCGGCCATTGAAGAAGAGGCTTGACCCTGGTGATCTCTCATCTTTACAGTTAATATGTAATCCCTCAAGGGTCAGTTTAGGGTCACCTGAAATGTCTGCTCTTCTTGCTTACCAGGAGCCACCACTTACTGCAGCCCAATATGGCAAACAAAGCTTAACAGTGACTCTACTCTGCACAGTGGGGTGAGGATAAGCAAGAGCCTTTCTGCACCCCAGCCATTGGTACCAACTCTAACATCAGCTAGAAGCAGCCAGTGTCTGCAAGAACATACTATTAGCTTCAGAAAGAACCAGCTGAGAAGAGACTGAGCTGAGAAATAAAACCCCTGAATAGAATTCTGTTCTGGCACAAACCAGGACAATTCTCTACAACCTGTAAAATAGTGTATCACAATCTGAAATTAATTCCTGTGGAGAAAAACGTTTAAGAAATTTGCCACACCAGTTCAAGTTCTCATATTATCTAATAACATAACAATTCTCACAAAAAGCAATATCTCAAAACCGCCTGGCTAATTTTTGTCCAAAGTAATCATGAGTGGAAAAGGAAGCAAACATGCTGTGTATTTTCCAAGCTATGTGGGAAAAAAAGAGCAGAAAAGTAACATTATGTTGAACTATATCAGCTCAGAGCAGTAGTAGTACATTTGGTGCTGCCATTGGTAAAAATGTGATACTGGTGAGCTAAGAATGTTCCTGAAGGGAACTAGAAGCCACCAGAGCAAGAGCTTGCAAGATGGTTATAATGCCTCAAAAGGTCCTTATGAGACTCTCTACACTATATGAGAAGTTACACACTTCATGGGATGTAGAGACATCCTGGAGATCCATATATCACTGTTCATATCACTATTCCTGTAATTATTTAGCCATGTTATCTATGGGGATATAATTTCCTAAAATCCGTGCAACATTGGGACATTAGAAACACCAAAAAGTTTAAAATGGTGAACAACTTCTCTACCTTAAAAATCAGTAATGAGAACTAGAGTTCAAGTGTCCTTAAGCACTGGCCCTGGCAACCACAGTAATCCCTCCTCAGTGAGATACAGACACAGATGGTAGCTGAGAGGCCATCATTACAGAGGGTAATGTCTCTGGTTAACCATAATTGTCAGGTTATGTTTTTTAGGTCATAGAGTAAAGAGCTGGATATAACTTCTTCCACTTTCCCTTTAAACAACACTTTATCTCTGAGGAGCTCAACTTCAGATCTAAAGAATTAGAGTATCTTACCATAGTTGTTACTGGGGACGGGTTCATAAGAAGATAATGACAGGCAGTGCATATAAAGCTCTGTTAACGTTGTTAAGATACTGCTCAGGACCCAGCATTTTGAGTATAAATCAGTAATAAGGACACAGCTGCTGTAGAATAGAGTTGAGGCTCACTGGGGCTCTGCCAATGAAACTGTTGGATTTGCTCCCGCCTGTGTGCCTGGATTTACTTCCCACAAAGCACTACAAATGGCTGCAGATGCAGAGGGAATCTGCCTCAGAGCAGAGAGAAAGCAGTGGTTGTGGAGAGAGGAATAAGGGAATGGCAGGTTCTCACAGTCACTGAAATGTGTTGTTGATGGATTCTGGTAGTCTCCGTTCATGACTGAATGAGGCACTTAGTGCCATGGACTAGTTGGTTGGATAGGGCTGGGTGATCTTGGAGGTCTCCTCCAAACTGGTTGATTCTATGATATTAGTCTGAAAGGAGGGTGAAGGCATAGTTCCACAGGAGGGAACAGCCCCTTTTTTAAACATGGCTAATCTGGTGCATCATAGAAAATCAGAAACCTTTTCTGAGAGCCTCTTTGCATCTCCAGACTCTGGAGAGGAAAAAGCTGCGTTTGGTAAAAGCTGTGTTTAAGCCATCTGCAAACTTGTGTGTTATTTTTAAAGGATCAGACCCTGTCAAATGCTGTGCAGAGACAAAATTTAAAAGTTCCCACCTTTGAGGATTATCACCTAAGGAGTCTGTGGGTCCAAAGACCTCATAGCTGTGTTTATATACTTATTTTCCGTGTGCTGCTGTTCATCACATTCAACATCAAACAACCATCTCTGTTATGCTGTTGAGACTGCTCTTAGATAAATTGCTTTTACTAGGGAGGCATGTCAGGCAAAGCCAGAAGCAAACTTGAGAAAGAGTAGAACTGTAGCAACAGTAAAGATAAAATGATGTGACTTGGCGATTTCATTTCCATGTGGAAAACAGATTTGAGCTTTAGGCAGTTACTGTTGGCCTCAGAATAGAAACGGGCTTTGTAGTGCCTTCTACTGTGAGTTCTGGCTGATGTCTTGTAAACCCTTTCCCTCTCTCTCTTTTTTTAAAAATTATTTTCTTTTTTTCACTGGTCATTTCTTTGCCGAAGAGGGGACAAGAAATAGAATAAGGAGAGTGTTATTGGTCATGATGGGCTCAGACAAGCATGTGTGCTGAAATTCAAACAGCTTTCACTTGTGACCTGCAATCACACAAAATAAGAAACAGGTTTTCAGCCCTGTTTTGAAAACCAAAACAAGAACTGTAGTATTGATAACAGTATTACAGCACTTGGATATGACTTGACTTATGAGTTTGCAAGACAGGACAGTAATCCCATCTAGGAAAGGGGACCTGAATGAATCTTTTGAGAGTCACTTTAAACTAGTCTTTAAATGTGGGAGTGCAGATTTTGAAAGTTCATTAACTGCACCTGTAAGCTCAATATTTCATTATGCAGAAAATACGTAATTTGTGTTGACCTACAAATATACAATTAAAAGTACATGCTTTCAGAAACACCCAGCCTCAGGAGGCCACAGATGCTTCCTCTGGTAAATGCAAGAAATTGAGCAGTAGGCAACATTATTTATATATATATATATATATAT
>WBNM01028082.1:53012-98735 GCA_013399055.1 Ramphastos sulfuratus
GCTACATAATTTAGATATATATTTCTTTCCCCCCCCCCCTTTCTTTTAAAAGTCATATTACAAATTCCCTAGGGCAAATGCTTTTTTTGTTTTCCTTTTTTATGTTGCTGTCTTTTCAGTAGTGTCCTGTGGAAAAAATTAAACATTCTTATGTGATACATGCACTATATCTGCTGTGAATTGCCAGCTCTTAGTTTTCTCATCCATCTGGACTCAAAACCTGCTCGGCCTTTTTTCTCCTTGAGTAGAAATGGGAAAAGTTCTTGGTTTTTTGTTTTGGGTTTTTTTTCCAGGCTGGAAAAGACCCTCAGGATCACCAAGTCCAATCTATAACCCTACTCTACAAGATTCATCTTAAACCATATCCCTAAGCACCACAAACAAATGATCCCTTAAACACATCCAGGGTCGGTGACTGCACCACCTCCCTGGGCAGCTCATTCCAGTGCCTGACCACTCTCTCTGGGAAAAACTTTTTCCTAATGTCCAACCTAAACCTACCCAGTCGCAGCTTGAGGCCATTCCCCCTTGTTCTGTCTCCAATTACCTGTGAGAAGAGACTAGCAGCAGCCTCTCCACAATGTCCCTTGAGGTAGCTGTAGACAACAATGAGATCTCCCCTCAGCCTCCTCTTACTCAGACTAAACAGACCCAACTCTCTCAGTCACTGCTCATTAGATTTATTCTCCAGGCCCTTCACCAGCTTTGTTGACCTCCTCTGGATCTGCTCCAGCATCTCCACATTGCTTTTAGGCACCACAATACAAGAGAGAACACAATATTCAAGGTACGGCGTCACCAACGCCAGGTACAAGGGGACAATCCTCTCCCCACTCCCGCTGGCCACAGCATTTTTAATACAAGCCAGGAATCCATTGGCCTTCTTAGCTGTCTGGGCACACTGCTGTTTCATATTCAGCTGCCTGCCTATTACAGCCCCCAGATAAATATTGTTGTGTAAGACCACTAGCATGATACAGAGCAAAACTACATNATATTACAAATTCCCTAGGACAAATGCTTTTTTTGTTTTCCTTTTTTATGTTGCTGTCTTTTCAGTAGTGTCCTGTGGAAAAAATTAAACATTCTTATGTGATACATGCACTATATCTGCTGTGAATTGCCAGCTCTTAGTTTTCTCATCCATCTGGACTCAAAACCTGCTCGGCCTTTTTTCTCCTTGAGTAGAAACGGGAAAAGTTCTTGGTTTTTTGTTTTGGGTTTTTTTTCCAGGCTGGAAAAGACCCTCAGGATCACCAAGTCCAATCTATAACCCTACTCTACAAGATTCATCTTAAACCATATCCCTAAGCACCACAAACAAATGATCCCTTAAACACATCCAGGGTCGGTGACTGAACCACCTCCCTGGGCAGCTCATTCCAGTGCCTGACCACTCTCTCTGGGAAAAACTTTTTCCTAATGTCCAACCTAAACCTACCCAGTCTCAGCTTGAGGCCATTCCCCCTTGTTCTGTCTCCAATTACCTGTGAGAAGAGACTAGCAGCAGCCTCTCCACAATGTCCCTTGAGGTAGCTGTAGACAACAATGAGATCTCCCCTCACCCTCCTCTTACTCAGACTAAACAGACCCAACTCTCTCAGTCACTGCTCATTAGATTTATTCTCCAGGCCCTTCACCAGCTTTGTTGACCTCCTCTGGATCTGCTCCAGCATCTCCACATTGCTTTTAGGCACCACAATACAAGAGAGAACACAATATTCAAGGTATGGCGTCACCAAAGACAAGTACAAGGGGACAATCATCTCCCCACTCCCGCTGGCCACAGCATTTTTAATACAAGCCAGGAATCCATTGGCCTTCTTAGCTGTCTGGGCACACTGCTGTTTCATATTCAGCTGCCTGCCTATTACAGCCCCCAGATAAATATTGTTGTGTAAGACCACTAGCATGATACAGAGCAAAACTACATCATCCAAAGAAAGCATTCTCCTAAACAGGAGAGCTCTGCACACACAAGGATACACAGGCATAGTTACTGAATTGCTTTCATTTCTGGTACCCTTGTAGCCCTTCTAGACAGCTCTTTCTTGTCTCAGGCTTTGAGAGACTGATGGTTCTCAAAGAAGGCAGTGAGAATCTGACACTCAGCCTGGGCCCTGTGCTGTACACACACTACATCTGCATCTTCCTTGGCACATGATTCACATCCCTTGGTCTCAGCTGTGACTGAACTTTCCCTTTTTACTCCCTCTGGGGAAACTGCAGAGGTCAGCAGTGACGCAGTAACTGAGATTTGCAACCTACTTCTATTATCTTTCCCATGCCATCTTGCCCTTCTTGTCCTTCATAGAAACACATTCACCTCTTAAATGCTTGTAAACTAAGACAGTTAGATGGTTAGAGAGAGCAGCTCCTTGAAGCCTGCTGCTTTTCAGGGGTACATGAATACATTCTTCCTTGAGAAACTAGTTTGGGACTTTCTTGCACAGATCTCAGTGCATGTGATCTTTACTGACAGCTAATGAGCATTTCCACTACCCTCACCATGCTGTATTAATACACCACACAGAATTTCAAGTAAATTGAAATAAACTCATATAGTTGCCTCCTTAAAAGTCTTATGAAAATATTCATAACCTTGCTACATATCAGCTTTACAACTGTCATCTCTTTTATTTTCCCTTTCTTTAATCATTTCATCTATTCTTCTCCCAGTTCATCTTTCTTTTGCATTCTTGATTCTTATTCTATTCTCTTTAATCCTGCTTTCATTTTGATCTTCTTGCCAGAGGGTAAGAACTGATAGTAGTAGTACAGAGAAAGCAGTCAGGTTTTGAAAAACAGAGGAGAGTGAAGAAATCCCTCAAATATATGATGACAGATTTCATTCATATTCTGGACTGTGAGTGAACAGTAACTGCATTAGTTTTAAAAATACCTAAAAACAAAAATTAAAAAAAAAAAAAAAATTAAACTATGCCAGTGCTGTATTAGCAGGTCTGACAAGGAAGTTGTTCAATGATTAAAAAAAAATAAGATTATTCACAGAACAGTGTGATGTGTAAATATTGTTTCTTTTCAAATGTATAAATGTTAATTGGTGATAAAATAGTAATGAAAATAATGCAAAGCTTTCATACAGACTCAGTCTTTCATTCATACTGTATTGTGGACATATGATCATCCTAATAAGTTCTGATACTTCACAAATGGACAGGCCTGGCTGGCTACATATGAAACTTTATGACCAACTACCATGAATTACACATATGTAAAAAGAATTATGATCCATATTTTATAGGCAATAAAATGTAGCTTCTTATTGACATTGAAGGTGTTAAGAACATTAAGCAAAATTATTCTTCTATGCTGGCATGATATAACATCAAGCAAGCACAATAGGATTGATTAAGTTCTGTTGGACTGCCTAGATCTTTCCATTTTTGGTTGCAAGGCTTGAGAACAGGTGGTAGAGACTTCAGAGACTCCTTTGTGGTCAATAGCACAGCTTTTTACATCCTTATGGAGTTGACAGTCCCTTGTAAACCTCTTTTAGTCTTGCAAAAGCAAAGAAGGGATGAATGTCATCACTTGGTTGTTGCAAATATCTATTTCTCCCTTAGGAAAAATAGATTTGCATTACCCTACATAAATCCAAATCAATCAACATCTGTATTTTTTTTGAAAGAACAATAAGACACAGAGCAAACGTTATCTGAGCAATCATTTCACAGTATCACCAAGGTTGGAAGAGACCTCAAAGATCATCAAGTCCAACCCATTACCACAGACCTCAAGACTAGACCATGGCACCAAGTGCCACGCCCAAACCCACCTTGAACACCTCCAGGGACGGTGACTCCACCACCTCCCTGGGCAGCCCATTCCAGTGGGGAATGACTCTCTCAGTGAAGAACTTTCTCCTCACCTCGAGCCTAAACCTCCCCTGGCACAGCTTGAGACTGTGTCCTCTTGTTCTGGTGCTGGTTGCCTGAGAGAAGAAAGCAACCTCCTGCTGGCCACAACCACCCTTCAGGTAGTTGTAGACAGCAATAAGGTCTCCCCTGAGCCTCCTCTTCTCCAGGCTAAACAATCCCAGCTCCCTCAGCCTCTCCTCATAGGGCTTGTGCTCGAGGCCTCTCACCAGCCTCGTTGCCCTTCTCTGGACACATTCAAGTACCTCAATGTCCTTCTTAAATTGAGGGGCCCAGAACTGGACACAGTACTCAAGGTGTGGCCTAACCAGTGCAGAGTACAGGGGGAGAATGACCTCCCTGCTCCTGCTGGCCACACTATTCCTGATGCAGGCCAGGATGCCATTGGCCTTCTTGGCCACCTGGGCACACTGCTGGCTCATGCTCAGGCAGGTGTCAATCAGCACCCTCATATCCCTTTCTGTTTGGCTGCTCTCCAGCCACTCCGACCCCAGCCTGTAGCTCTGCATGGGGTTGTTGTGGCCAAAGTGCAGCACCTGGCACTTGGATTTGTTGAACACCATCCCCTTGGACTCTGCCCATCTGTCCAGGTGCTCGAGGTCCCGCTGCAGAGCCCTTCTGCCCTCCAACTGACCAACATCTGCCCCCAGCTTGGTGTCATCTGCAAATTTGCTGATTTCTTAAATACAGTTCCAGCACTGTACATGAACCCAAACAGGGCAGGTCTACATGGCACAGTGCAGAAAAGCAGGGAATATCAGCCCCACTGGAATAGTTTGCTGATGCAGTCAGTCTCTTCTCCAAATTACGTGACTAGCATTAGTTATGTAAGTATTATAGTATTTGAGAATTTTATTGAATTTTAACATGCTCCAAATACAGTCGGATTGAGTATCTGATGTATTTATATCACCTGGAAACTACCTTGCCTCAGGTTTACCAGGAATAGGCACCGGGTGCCTTAAAGCAGTAGGTTTGCTTAGCCAGTACAATATTGTGCCCATCTGCACATCTGCAAGACATCCTGCCTACACCTACAAGCCTCCGTGCCAAGTCTGGAGCCTAAAGGAACCAGGATCAGGTCAAAGATTGTCTGCTTCTCTCCCAGCACCCGTTAAGAGCCTAAGATCTAGAAGTCTCTCAACATCTAAGACAACATCAACAGAACTCCCTGCAAATGTTGAGTACTACCTGGAAACTGTAGTTAGTCCTGGGAATCTGGAGATATTAATATTTTTGTGAGTGAATATTCAAGGCCTCTTTAGCAAAACTCTGTAAGAAATTCTCTAATTGAATTTACCAAGTGCCTTCTGCCATAAGCAGAATGGAGCTTCTTGAGTCCCTGTAGTGGGCAAGCAGCACAATTGACTTGTTTCAAGTTCAATGAAATGTTATGTTTGTTGTATTATTGATAGTTATTTCTCAAGAGTTCTAGATACTCTGTTATCATCTGTATCATGTTTTAATGACTGTGCAAAGAACTTATTATTATTAAAAATTACTGGGACGGTGGCCAGACGCCTGAATATTAAAATTAATAAACAATATTAATTTTTTTAAAGCCTATCTTACGTCATTAATACCCTCCATCACACATGTCCAATTGTATTAGCCACATGCTCTTAACAGAATGTCATGCACTGACAATAATGGAATCAAGTATAGGATACTGGAATACTGTAAGTTCCTGAACATTATGCAATATAGGACAGAATAAAAATGCAAGTAGAGTGAGTAATTTTCTACACACCAGTATCCTCATGAATCCTTATTCTTGCACTTATGAGGTGGTGATCTAGGAAGGTTTGAAGTAAAGCTAGCAGCACAAAAAAGCAAATATTTTTTTGTGTGATTTCTTTTCCAAACTTGGTATTACTTATTAGAGTGGCAAAATCACCAAAAGTGAATTAAAAAACAAGCTACAGAAATGCTGAAGATGTTTTGAAACATACAGAATTAGCTCATTAGTAATATCTGATGTTCTAAACCTAGCAGGGCTGAAGACCTCTCATTAGATTGTATCTGCATGCTGTTCCATGGTGATGAAATATTTTAGCTCTCATCCACTTAAACAAACCTGGTGTGATTTTCACTTTTTGGTTCCTGAAGCAGCCAGGAGTTGGTAGATGGTAACAAGATATTTTTTTCCTTGTGTTATTTTTACTAATTAGAAAGAAAAATCTCTAATTTCAATGCGTTTCCACTCAACTTGTTCCCATGCTTAAGTGAAATTCCTTTGTTGCAAAAGTATCATGTTGGTACGGCACAGAGCCAAGAATACAAACTCTGAGAGTAAGAGAGATGGCTCAAGCATTCCTGTTCATTTTCAATACCACAACATAAATTCACAAGGTCAAAGGTTAGTTCTCCTCACAGCAATCTGTTAAAATCTCAGCTTTTGATTTGATTGAAGGACCTTCCGCCTAAAACTAAATTTTACATATTTACGTGTTTCTAACTTCGGACCTCTCTTTTGCCTCATAAAAGTCTAATTTTATCTTGTTAATCTTGTTCCTTTTGTGTGTCTCTGTTCTTAGCTTCTTTGGGAAACTTCCTCACTCACTCGGATTACTAGGGAAAGCACATTTTGAAATGAGTTAGTGCATTTTGACAGGTAACAAACACTGCATAGAACAACTGCTGGTAGGCAGTAGGTAACTATTGGAAGTATTAAGTTCACCAATTTGTTCTATACAGATACCATTTTTTTCCTTACAGACCAAGGAACATCTCCAACATCATTCCTACCTGTTGCTAAACTTCACATCTCCAGCACCATCATCAACTTGAACTTGACTTATTATCTGTGTAATTTTCATGAGCATTTTCCATCCATTCCATTTACTCTAGCTTGACTGCCTTCAACAGCCAGCTTAGGTTGACCTGTCCATAAACCAAATATTGTTTAAATCAAGTTTTTAACATTCAGAATATTCACACACAGACTCACACAGAGACATCTAGGTTGGAAAAGACCCTCAGGATCACCAAGTCCAACCTATAACCCTACTTTACAAGATTCACCTTAAACCATATCCCTAAGCACCGCATCCAAATGACCCTTAAACACATCCAGGGTTAGCGACTCAACCACCTCCCTGAGCAGTTCATTCCAGTGCCTGACCACTCTTTCCATGAAAAACTTTTTCCTAATGTCCAACCTAAACCTGCCCAGTCTCAGCTTGAGGCCATTCCCCCTTGTTCTGTCTCCAATTACCTGTGAGAAGAAACCAGCACCAGCCTCTCCACAATGTCCCTTAAGGTAGCTGTAGACAGCAATGAGGTCTCCCCTCAGCTTCCTCTTACTCAAACTAAATTGCCCCAGCTCCCTCAGTCACTCCTCATAAGGTTTATTCTCTAGACCACTCACTGGCTTCATTGCCCTCCTCTGGATGCAATTTTTGATCATTCACTGGGCTCCAAATGCCCATAACATGAATAATTCTGAGCTCTTGACCGTATTTTCCAAATGTCAAAGCGAAAACCAGTAAATTACTTCTAACAACTAATGATCATCACTTTTCCTTGCAGACCTGTTCTGACCCTCTTATGTATGAAGGACTATGACATTATATAGCATAAACAGAGGCAGTCAGCACAGTGGGCAATCCACACTAAAAGAATTAGTCATTGATTTAGCATGGTTAAGGGGAGCCATAGGTAGCAACTGCTGCTACATCAAAGCTATCTTTAGAATATAATAGCTGGGTAAAGTCAGATATAACCTGCCCAGAGAGGTTATATCCTCAGTGACATTACTGAGGTGACTATGCAATCCATGTGTGATGCACTCCGCAAGAGAGCTACAACAGCAGGACAGCAGTTTAGCTTGTGGACGGGACAGTATCTGTCCCAAATAAGAACAGGTTTCAGAAGCAAAGCTTCACCACACTACAGTTCAGTTCAAACTTTATCTATTCTGTATGTACGAAGTAAATTTCACACCTGCATATAAAGCAGGTGCAACTTCTCTGTTAGAGAATTCTGAACAGGTTCTTTAATTTTCTTAATTTGTAACCTTAATTTATTTTAGAGCTTTTTTTTTAGGATAAAGTCTCACTAAGATGATACAGAATATTAAACCATATGTGATATATAAATTGTATCACTTATTGCCAATGACATTTTAAAAGGGTATGTGGAACATTTCATGAAATACTCTCATTTACATTGTAATGGTTCTGCGGCAGCTTTGCAAACATCACAGTGTTATTGAAGGGACATAGGGCAATACAGGTGAGAATGTCAGCCATTCACTTAGTTGAGACCCATTCAGTGGTGTAAGAGTATTTCCATAATTCTCCTCCATGGTAGTTCTGCAGTTCGTATTCTTCACAATATAGTAAAAAGAGGTCTAAAATACCTATTTCCTTGCAGTAATCAAGTCTGATTAAGCTAAAAGTCGAACTAAAAGATAAGGCTGTATTTATGAGGGGGGGAAATAAAAGACAGACAGAAAAACAGAAAAATCACATGACTCTCTGGAAGATTGCCTGCATTCTTGCCTATACTTCGGCCTTTTTCTTCTCAAACCATAAATATCTTAGTTACCATAGAAAGTTCAAAAGTAGAGGTTCTAAAATCCAAGGGAGTTTTTGTACTGGTATATTGAAATATTTCATGTAATCTAGCATGATAATGAAAAGAGGCCATTTACAGAGGCATTAAACCAGTTTACAATATAAATTAATTTCGAGGCTGAGTATTCATCCTCTTGTTTTGCAAATCCAAACTATCTTGCTTACTGCTACACAAATATTTATGAAGGAAGAATTTTCAGTCTGAAAAGAATGGACAGAATGTGATGATCTGAGTGTTACTTTTTCAGCTCACATTTTATATTCATAAAACATGAACTCCCATGAGTGCACATCAGCTTTTCCTCCCCAATTAGTTGTGTGGTTGTCTGTGATATATGCTAGTAGATAAGCTTCAATTGTCAATACACCCTTATAGCATGAGCAGGAACAAAAAAAACAAAAACAAACCAAACAAACAGAAAGGCTAACTTGTTTAGCCTTTCTTTTTTAAAAAATTATCTGAAATAAGTTAGAACACAAGAAAATTAAAAGAAGAACATTCAGAACCATCTCTTGAAGTTTCATTAAGTAATTTGAGGAAAGGTTTCTTGGATTCTTCCCTCTCCTGACCCAAAGCATACATAAGTTAATACAGTTACATATTTGAGAAGTCTCATCCCTTGAGAATTAGAATGACTTCACCTTCTAATAGACAGACTACTATGTCATATACTATAGCAGATCAGTAGCTACATGGTGTTGGATGATGCACACAGTATCAAACAGATTGATCAACAGTCAGTATAAGCATAAAAGAATTCCTGTAATATTTAATAAACTATATAAACACAATTTCTTTAAAAATATAAATTCAAACAGAAAAAAAGGAAAATAACTCCTGTTGACTGTAGATAAAAGCACTTCATTTCATTTTTCAATTTAGTTTCACTTCATATAATAAACCTTTTTTGTTTGCCTAGCAGAATCTTTGTAATTTTTTCCTTTGATTTTGAGTGACATGTAAACAATTAGAGTTATAGACGTGCTAATTAATTTAGTGATTGAACACCGTGACTGAACAGTGTTCATTAAATGGGAAAATAAAATTCAATCATGACTAAACATGTTTATACAACTCAACTTTGTTTCAAAAACGTGAGGTTATTCGAATACATTTATATGGATGTGTAAGTGTACCATTATTCAAATAATTTTAAAAGGAGCACAGCTCAAAGAAAAATGCCATTTTCTACTCCAGCAGAGCATGTAATAGTTTGTCATTACAAGGAAAGTTTAACTTACACAAAAGTTCCCTGCAGTTCCTTGAAGCTTTAATCTAGAAAGAGTGAATCACACTTCAGCAAGACACAACATATTGACATATTGTCTGCTGGTGGCTAGCCATTTTTGACCATTATTCCTCTCCTTACTCTTAGAGGTCTGTGTTGACTGTAAATACCAACAGGTATCCAGTTGTCCACTTGAAACACCTACTCAAAAAAAATCTAAAATGCACCCTGATATCCAGTTCACACCACCAGGCTACTTCGGACAGGGTCTTTAGAATTCACTTACCTTGTAAGAGTTCTAATACATTTTTAATTAATACAGGAGAGAGAAAATCAGTCACAATTTATCCATTGATATCCCTAACACAGTGAGCATCCTCTATTATTAAGTGACCACTACTGGTGATTAAAAGCATATATTTTAAATTAACTCCATTGATAGCCTGTCACTTACTGTCACATCAACGAATGTATGTCAATAATAACCTTTTGGAAAACCCCTCTGAGAGCTAACAACATGTACATTCCTAATTTTAACTAGTAGAAAAACAAACTTAGATGAACAGTTAGAAGTTAAAAAATAAGTTTCCCTTCTGATTAATATGTAAGTGAATTAATACTTTTCACAAGCAATGTATCACCTCTTCCTCTTCATCTGAGCACTACTTGGAAATGCACTCTGCATTTCATCTTGTCCTGAAAATGTGCTGGGAATAGCATAATAGTACAGAGAGTAGTAGACAGTGTCACAAACACACACTTTCATCATAACCATAAATGCTGATATCATATCTGGATTGAGAGTTTCAGAGTTATTTTATATTTTAGCCAGTCACAACTTCTATAAATAAGTAATTTTAACTTCTTTCCTTACCTGCCATTCAAAAGCTGGGGCTTTTTTGTTGTGGGCATATACAGAAATTGTGGACATCCTGTGGGCCCTGGTCTTTGGAGAAGCTATTCCACCCATTTGGGTTTCTTCAGATGGATAAGCTGCAAAAAGGTATTCAAGAAGAAAATTATTATTTGAAAGTAGCATTTTCAGGCATAGCAGCAATTTCTGCTCCTCTAGAGTGGGACTCCTACTTTTGCTCTGTTTGGCTAAGATCAAGCCAAAGACATTCGCCTTGGCTGCCTTTGCATTCAGTCAGTATCCATTTCAGGGGGATGACCAATCTGTAAGACATGCAGCAGCAAATGTTGTTTTAACTCAAGTGTCCCTCAACGCCAAGTACAGCTTGATTCTCAAAAAATAAGGGCTTTAACCTAAACTACATGAAGTAGACCCCATTGTTAACAGCAGCCAGGAAATGCTTCAGCTTCTATCATTTTCAATAAATTCTTGTTTTATAAACATAATTGTCGGACTAAATGCATCCATTTATATTATCGTGAAACTTGCATAGCATTAATGTAAACTTGCTGAAGGTGCTTAAACTCACATCTATTCCCTTCATAATTAGTGTGGACTACAAGCACAGATACAGATACCACAGCTCACTGAAGTGTAGCAGTAGTTTAAACATAACTCCAATTACCCTCAGCTGCCGCTGAAACCACACATCCAGAGCTAGGTAGAGCTCACATGCCTTCTACAAACCAATCAGAAAAAGCTATTTGTGCCCTGGCTGATGAGACATACCATACCTCAATTCTTTCTCTAAGTGTACTTTTGGCTTACTAATAGTCTGCCACATTGCTATGGCACTAACCAGAATCTTTTCAAGTTTCCTTGTGACAGTGACAATGTCTGTTGAAGCTGTTCCCTTGAAAGCTATAGGACCTGAGCTTGCAAGTAAATCAGGAAGCCACCAGCTGGTATTGCCAGAGCCTTGGGCACACGTGGCATTCAATATTTTAATTAAAAAAAAAAAGGTCATCTGGGAGAGGCTGATAAGGTGCTTTTAGTGGAAAGTATCAGAGTTAGAACAACTAAGGGAACAAGAAGAAAAGGAGGCATGGCAGTGTTAATAAGACACCACAGGCAATAAACATTATCAGAAAAAGAAAGGAGACACGTCCAAGAAGTTAACACATATATAACATGCTTAAAGGAAAAACATGGGCAAGCTAACTACAACAGGTTAAATCTGCTCCACTCAGCTGATTAAACATTAAAATATATACCACTAGCTGGTCTATAGAAGCCACCAGCATTTTTAAATTTTATCTTTAACATAGATTTTTACCAAATCAACACCCAGGTTCCATTTCTACAGTTCAGCATAACACTGAAAGAAGACAGAGTGATTTATATACATTTATATAAAATGGTCTCCTCTTTTCATGTGCCCCAGTGTGTCAGGCCACAGTTTATAAATGACAAATTTTAACCTCCTACTACAGATAGAAAGTTGTTTTTATTTTTGTAATATGCAACTGAATTTAAATCATGGCAGTAATTTATTAGCCAGATAATAAGCCTATTAGTCATGCACAAAAGATACATTACTCAACAGTTTCCTAACTGATACCACTGATAATAAGTTAGCTGATTTATAAAGTATAAAATTGACTCATAACAGTAAAATCTAGACAGCAAGTTAGAAAAGGACAATTTCCATTCAGGTACCTAGCTCACATTATTAGTTGGAAAAAAGTAAGAAACTACCATTATTTGTCACATATAGCAACAGTGAAACCTGAAAATAAACACAAACAGCACACCGATACCACCAGTAATTGACATGTTACTATATAATTATTAGTGCTACCTTACCACGTAGAAAACAAGTGTCCTCTTCTTCTCTCAGTTGTTCCTAGATCACAAAAGTTTTTTTGCACTCATCATGGCCATGATTTTCTGAAGAAATTTGTATTCTAAATCTTCCCAGTCTACACAAAGCATCCTAATCATAGCACGCCCCCAAATAAATATTTTAGAATATTTAGCTGAATTTTCCCCTGCCTTCTTTGTTTCTAAGCAGCTCTCTGCAAGAGGACATTTACCCTGACCTTCTCCTGGGTGTAGAGCTCTCAGGTGTGGCTGGTATGTCTGGTGCCCCTGGTGGCCCAGGTGCTCCTTGTTAGGCAGAACTGCTTCCTGTTTTGCCTCAGGTGCTGCTCGTTAGGCAGCGATGATTCCTGTTCTTGCCCCAGGTGGGGAAGGGAAAGGGTCCACAGACAGCTCAACTCAAAAAACAACATAAAGACCCTTTGCAGCATAGTCTTGCAGCAGACTGAGGATAAATATTTGGATGGTTAAACAAAACATTTTGTTTCGTTTTTTCAACTCTACAAGCAATTGAGCAAATTAAAAACATTTTATAACCACACAGACAGAAAAGTTTCTAAACCTGTTGAAGCTGATACAAGGTTTTTAATGCCTAGAGGTGAGTGAAAACTGCAGAACAAAGATCACAGAATCACAGAATGAAGGAATGGTTTGGATGGAAGGGACCTTTAAAGGTTATCTAGTCCAACTCCCTTGCAGTCAGTAGGGAAATCTCCAACTAGAGTAGGTACCTCAGAGCTCAGTGCAACCCCACTGGGAACATTTCCAGGGATGGGGCATCTACTATCTCCCTGGGCAACCTGTGCTACTGTTTCAGCACCCTCAGTTTAAAAATTTTTTTCCTTGCATTTAGTCTAAATCTCCCCTCTTTTGGTTTAAAACTGTTACCCCCTTGTGCTGTTGCAACAGGCCTTGCTACCCCAAACATGATGAATTCAGTTTGCAGTAAAGCCCTACATTTTTTGCTAACAAGGAAAATTCAAACAAATCAAAGTATTTCACCTGTCTTTCTGCTTCTGTAGAATACAGCCAAAGGGTAAGGCTGCTCATTAACACTATTTATAAGGGGGAAGGGCACAGTGCATCATGGTACTTGCTGGAGGCAGTGGTATAGCTTCAATTGCTAGGAGCTGGTCATCAGTAATTGCTTTGTGTGCTTATGCCAAATCCTGAAACTAAAGTTTGTGTCATGCTATCTTGGGAGGACATAATGCGTCAGGCTCACTGCAAATACTTTGCAAGGGATGAAAGTATTGCTGAGAAGAGGCCCAGGTGCATTAAAGCTGATAACTGGCACATAACTGCCACAAGCAGAGAATCCCTTTTGCTACAGCTTTTTATGACCAGCTTCTGTAAGTGACTGAGATGCAAGGGTTCATAATACAGTGTGTTCAGTTACAAATAATTATCTGAAAATTGGGATACAGTTCTTAAGGTTTTTTTCCTGTTCTGATCACAGTTAATTTCTTTCTGTTTTTACCCCCAGGAAGGCAATCTGGTTAGAAACAGGGCTTTTAATCATCCCCTGTAATTTTATCCTTTTAGTGTTCTAACCCCTTGGTTTTATTGTTAGTTTTCTGACCATATCAAACCAACTATAAGAATGCCTCAAGTTATTTGAATTTTATACTGGTACTATCAAACACATAAAGGCTTTTGGGGAAATGTTCCTGAAGATCCTAAAGGCTAAACCTTTCTGCCATCTTGAAGAATTCACTACTTGCCCAGAAATATATAAACCAATTATCCAGACATTGTGACTCAAATAGGATCTGTGTCAAGAACAAAGTGAAACAGGTCAGCAGTAATGAAGGTTACTGACTTGCACTCACATTAAAAAAAAATAAAAAGAGACTTAGAGACATTTATATGCTTAAGCACCTTTCACAAAGGTACTTGACTTCTATGTACACATTAGTAAAGCCTCCAATGACAGTTAAGTATTCATTTGAAAACTACAGAAGCAATGCTTAATTGAAAGAAGAAAAGTTAAAACAAGAAATTAAAATATACCTGAAGGGGTTATAATACCCAGAATCTTCTTTTAAATATGGACTTCAGATAATAAGATGTGATCATGTTTATGAGCCAGACACTAATCTCTGATTACAAAATAAGCTGAGTATGGACTTCGGAAAAGAACCTTATGTGACTGTGGTGTCAGTTTCTAGTTAGGGAACTAAATAGGGATATTTAGGGACTAAGTATCTAACCCATGAAACAAATGCATCTTAATGAAAGGAGAGACTAATGAAAGAAGAAGCACTTTTCTTTAGAGAGCCATGATTTCACTTGTTCACAATAATGTCTGGAATCTTCTGCATAATACTATTTCATCACTAATTTCATCGAGACACTAAATCTAACAAGAGCACAGGGGTGCTTGAGGTAGGTCAGTCCCCAGCTAGACTGCTCTAACTCTGTAAGAAAACAGAGAATAAACACGAGCTAGGAAATGCTGGCTTTAAAATCTAAGGGCAGGGAAAACCATCTCAGACTGGAATTTTGAGTATTAAATCCTAGTTGGGGTAACAATCAAGGTTTATCTCAAAGATAAAAAATGCTGCTACAGGTATTAGTATTAACACAATATTTCTTTTTTCAAAGAAGCATAAGGCACCTAAAATGGAGTGTATTTGAATGGGAGCAAGTGGGTATTTAATTCCTTCAACATTACTCAAAAAATCTTACCTAGACAGTGTGAGTGGATCTTGCAGACTGGGAATTGTGCTAGGGCTGGGAAACACAGACTAGCTCAAGAAGGACTGCCAATCTCTCTCTAAACGTTGGAGGTTACATTAAATCAAAACTAGGGGCACTAGTGCTGTCAGTTGTATTTCTAGGAGTGCATGACTCCCAAGTTATCTAAAAGTAGTCAGTAATCCATTATTTCTAAGGGAAAATAAGCAATCATAAGCAAAGAATTATTTTTTCAAAGTGACTTAACAACATTCTTCTGACCAAAGAAGATATCCAGGATTTTAAAACCAATCTTAAACACCAAGTTATCCCTAACCTGAGGTATCAGTATTGCAGTCATAAAGCTCTGGAAATTTTGTTTTACATCTGTTATGTCTGGATAAGCAACCAGAATCCTGTCCTCATAAGAGTCCTCACAAGAAACCAGAATTATTTAGAGCAGTTGAGTAGTTAATTTGTTGTATGAAAGCAATCCATCTACTTTTTAGTAACCAGAGGAAGAAGAAAGCTTGCTACAGAAAAAATTGAAACCACTAAAATGGAAATGGATTGGTTGTTTCCCTTAGGTTCAGCTAACTGAACTCTAAAATGAGAAATTTGGGAATTCGGAAGAATCATCACATAGAACAAACATTAAATTTGATTCCTGCTCAAAAATTCACTTTTCAACTGTCCTGTTCTGCGGCCTTTGGGTCACTGAACACTTGTAAATATGTCCAGCAATGTGAACTGAATATTTTGCATGAATAAATGACCCCATTTTCAATTGTGTTATGCAACATATAATGAAAGAAGGCAAACAGACTTTTTAAAGTATATTACAATCTCAAGAAATAAATCCACGATAAGCAAACATAGGTAAGGTGTCAGACCCAAGCATATATACTTAAAACCATGTTTGAGAATCTAAAGATCCTTGTTAAGCAAGAAATTGAAGCACATAGATAGTTGTTACTGACTTGGAAGACAAGTGAAGTCAACAGCATTCCCATCAGAGCTTTCACAGGCTTAAAGTCAAATGTCAATTATTATAGAGAAGGAAGCAGAAAAGACTGTCTGACTATGGACATAAAACTGGCAACATGCTTTCATTCTAAGAACCTTTGGTGTAATAATCATGGTACTGCATACAGAATTTATCTTACAGTTTAATAATTCCTTCAGAATATCTTAGCTGCATGTCAACAATTACAATTTACATCACAGTGTAACACTTCATCAGGTTTGTAATACACACAGTTCTAAAAACTTACCATTTACTGGCATAGAATAAAGTAAAGGTGCATCCCAGTACAAATAATTTGTCACCTTGCCTTCATTTAAAGAAAATTAAAATAAACCACCAGTCATCTTTTATATAACTCTTCTGCTTCTGTCATTAACAAATTCAATTCCCATTCTTCCCCATTTACTAATCTTTTCTAATCAAATTGAAAACAGGACCTGCAAACAGGGAGAAAATGCACAGAGATATTTCCAGATGTGCTAGATTTGTACATCTAACATAATTCTGCTAAAATACAGGGAGAAAAGCATGAAAATGTGTTGAATGTAATAATATACAGCTTCCCTAGATGTAAAAGCTATCTAAATGACTACTCATGTAGGTAGAATAGGAAATAAGAGGAAATTTGGAGCTCTGACCAAAAAAAAAAAAGGAAAAAAAAGGGGGGGGTGGGGGAGTGTGTGTGTGTGGTAAATTTTATGAGCTATTTAAGCAATATACAGGGGATCCAAGTTATTTTGGCACAAATGAACATAAAATCTGGATTCTTCTAGGACAAATTTTTGAGTGGATGAACCCAAACCTTTTTCAAGTATTCAGTTCCCCCCTTCAAAAGCTCAAAAAGGTACAGATCAGGAACAAAGTGAATGGTAGTTCTGTTATGATGAGCTCTGCAGTGTCTGAAGCAAAAATTTAAAAACTAATTGCTGCAGTTGCCAAGGGTAGAGCTACTGCAGGAGCAGTTAAAAAAAAGTCACCAAGCCTACAAAAGTCACCAAACCTCAGTAGGTGCTTGATAACTACTTATGTATTAGGAGGTCCTTGTTGATACAAAATTAATAACACATGATAGTATCAATCAATTCTTTATAAAAACTATTCTGTTATTCAATATATCAAAATTTGTCCTCCAAGTCTCTGGAAAGTTTTTGTGTTTCAGAGACAGAGAAATATTTAAGCAGTATTTGCTGTGTATTTGCCTGCATGTGGCTGGCTGACCTGCTCGACAAATCAGTCTGCACTTAAGACTGTCAAACTGCAGACAACAGCAGAAGGCATTTTGGTCCTGTCACCAGCTGCCAACTTCAGATTCTATAATTGGTTACCATCTGGGATATACATGTTTGGGGTTTTTTTTCAAAGCTACAGGTCAGTAGTTTTATTTTGTGAATTTTTAAGAGATGACCAAGCAAGCAAAAGGGATGTAGACTATACAGCTTCAGAAGGAGGTAACAGAAAACAAAAGAAAGTTATACAGAGAAACTGATCAAAGCAGAACGATACAGACAGTGAAACATAAAATAAAAACACACTAAGTAAGAGATCAAAATATTAGTTACTTGAGACTGGAAATACAGAGATAAATATAAATAATCTTCAAGAAGAAAAAAACAGTGATTATCATAAAATATTGCTCTGCCTAGTGAAGATAAGTTAATATAAAAAAATGCAGCTGTAAATAAGAATAAATTGAAAATGAAAAGAAACACCCTAAACCAAAGAGATACAGAACAAATGGAGTAGAAAAAGAAATTGCAAAAGAAACTGTGCAAATGAAGGAAGTGATAATGATAAATGGCAAGGCAAAAAGACGGATAACTCCCTGAAGAAATGGCTCAAGGGAGCAAGCTGTTCAGTTATAAGGGAAGCCAAAAGTAATCTTGCGAAGGTTTAAAAGAAAAAAGAAGGTGAAGGTGGCCAAGCTCTTCTATAAAGCATTTTCCATATCTCTTTTTCGCTGTTAATACAGTTAGAGACAGAAAGGGAAGGAAAAAAAAAAAAGTGACCAAAAAAAAAAGTGAATTGCATTACATTGTATTTGGAATGTGACATAGAATCATAGAATGGTTTAGGTTGGAAGGGACATGATTAGACAGTGTGAAACCACAAGATGAAGCCATTAAAAACACATAAATCAAGGAAAAATATATATTGCACTTGACAATTGGAGCCTATGGAGCCAAACTCAGGGCATGTGTTCTTCACCCATCAGATAACTGAAGACAGGGTCTTTCCAGAACTTCCATAATATACAATCCTTCTCTGAAAATTTGCACTTCAAACAAAATGCATCCAGCTGATAACACAGACTATTATTCTACAAGCAGCTCTGATTGCACTCGTGCATTTGAGAAGCTAGTGAGACCAAAAAAGAGAAGCCCATTGCTGATTTGACAGAGTAATGCATGCTCAGGTATAAAGCCAGTCAAAATTCAAGTCTTCACAGTTTTATTGCATTTTGTAAAGCTACTTTTAAAGAGAAAAATATTTTCCCCCTTTTTTTTTTCTTCAAAATTAGACTATATTTAAACTTTGGTGATGACATCAGCAGAAAAAGTATTAAAAACTGAGTAGGAGAAACAGTGACTTTTTTTTCCTGACATCCTAAAGTGACACTCTCGTTCATTGCTGGCATTTGGCATGTGACCCTTTCATTTTCTAATGTAATCATTCAGAATAGTTTTGCTCTCTTTCAAAAGCTTATCTGACATTTTAATCATCTTGACATATTCAACAGATTTTAGGCTCTTTAAAAAAGAAACATTAACAGAGAAGCAGTTCTCTAATGAGTGGAAGTCTGAAGTCTGCTGCCTTAAACATGCATGAAACACCAAAAGGAGAAAGTGGGCTATGGTGTAAAGACCAGTAACTCATGGCTTGGGGAAAAGTATGGGAAACAAAGAAAATTTGACTTAGCTCTCATTGCAAATTCCATCACTATCAATGTCCAGTTGTGACTGTCTTTTCCTAAGAGAGTGAGCTCTCACTGAAGTATTTCCACCAGTTAAGGTAGGAGTACACAGTGAGGTATGAATATATAGCATTGTTTCTGTAAAACTATTTTGTTCAAAGGATATACATTTAGCCTAGTACTGTCCTGCACTTAACCAAACTTAACTGTCTGCTACCTCTATATATCCAACTCCATTCATGTAATCTGTAAAAACTGTCTTTGAGACTTTGACCACTTCTGAGTGAAACTCACCAGTGGGTTGAATACCACTTGAAGGTGATGGAAACGAACTATCTGCCTCTTGTACAGACAGAATGAGAAGAGCACTAAAACCAAGGAACATAATCTGACTGTGCCTGGAGACACATTCAAAGTGTCAGGTTTGGGAAAGCAATATAAAATCATACAGTATCTCTTGAGTGTTTAGATAACTTAAGTCACTATTATAGCCTTTTTAAGTTTGAAACTATTCTGGAAAGTGAATGTGAGTAGTCCTTAAGGGTTAAAAAAGCACTCAATATTCCACATAATTTTTTTTCTTCAGCTCTTTCCAAACCATGAAGAAATATAGGAAACCTAATCTGTTTATAGAAAACAAGAAATTAGAAACAAATTAGAATAATTTGGTAGTGCTTAAACATGGATCTGTATTAAATCATATAATGTCACTGCTTGATTAAGCAAAGCCTAAGATCAATACAGAACAACTAGACAAGTTTTTGGTAAGTCATATTTGAATACTGTGAATAACAGAGACAGTGAAGATGGTGCAAACAGCTTACAGGACACTGCTGTACCTTTTCCAAGTTCTGTTCTGTGCAGTCCTGTTTTGTTTCATAATAACATTTATGACAATTTTGCATGGAGTTTCTTCTTAGAATCGAGCTGTCAGTGCCAGCTGTTGTTAAGGGCAGCCTAGACTTCCTAGAGGTCAAACTCAGCTCTGCTCTGTCTGCATTGGACACACAATTACTCCAGTGTTACATGATCTAGAGGAATAAACAATATGGTACTTAAGGAGGAAGAGCATCAGACCCGTCAGCCCTTTCCTCTCATTAAATTCATGCCTCACACAGGTACTGCTGTGAGGTCAGGAGACACGTCTAAACTCCTTATATCCAACTGATTTTTGTGTGTCTCTACTGATCTGTAAAATTCCTGTTTTCCATATCTGAGAACAAACACCTGATTGTCTAAGAGATTATTGGATTTTTATTTGACAAAAAGAAACACTCTGACTTTTTAGAAAACTAGAGAATGAAAATGTGTTGAAATGTTTATTTTAAGGTTTTTGGTTGGTTGGGTTTTTTTGGGGGGGAGTTGTTTTGTTTGGTTTGGGGTTTTTTTTTTTTTGGGGGGGGGGGGGGGTTTTGGGTTTTTTGGTTGGTTGATTGGTTGGTTTGGTTTGGCAACTGATGAAGAGGCAGCCCCACATTAGCCAGTCAGTTGCCCACAGATTTAACAGGAAGAGGCCATTTACAATCACAATTTCATGACCTTCACAAAGCTCAGTTGTCCAAAAGGAAATCGAATTGAGTTTGTGTTGAGATAAAGAACAATGATATACTCCTAAGATTAGCTACATTTGGTCTAAGCAGTTTACGAACATTTATGACCTTCCACAGTAAGGGAGGTATTGCGCTTTTCATGACAAACACATCACTTTAGAGGAGCAAATCAATATACAAATGCAATAGCTATAAAAATGATAAACCCATTCCAGATAGTCAGTTTGATATATAACTAATGAAAAGCAGTTCCAAACAACATAAAATCTCGTGAAATTACACTGGATTGGCCCTGGTATAATTGAGATGACAATATATCCTACTTTGCATTAAAGATGGTTTTGAAGCTGGAGCATAAGCTAAATGCAGATCTTGTGTTGAAGCAATCACTTAAGTCAGAACAGCACATCAGTAGAAAGCATGGAAGCAACGCTGAGAGCAAAACATGACCAAGGGTGAAGAGATATGGACAAATCATGCATTTCAAGGTCCAACAAGGTGTGTTTGTAAGTCACGTAAAGTCTTAAGTCAAAAAAGCTTGAGCTAGAAGTCATTACAAAAGGTTTCAGAACAGCACTAACATATTTCAGCTTTTCAAGCAAGTTATAATTACAGCAGTGGCCTTTTGCATTAATTTAAATCTTTTCACTGATATCTCTGGTAGATCAGATAGGAGAAAACTGCATTATGAAAGCACAGAGGTAATAAAACTGTAAATCTCAATATATCTTAAAGGCACAGGAACAGTCCCTCAGCAATTAAGAATGATGTTTAAAGGGTTTTCTGCTGCATAAAGGAAGTCATCGCACATTTTATTAGGAAGATGGTAGAGATTTGTCATAACTTTAGAAAGAATGTGTGGGAGATGGGAACAGGGCCACAAATTGGAATGGCTACTATAGAAAAGAAATACTAAATTTTTAAACTTCATTTGGTGAAATTAGGTTAGGAATCTGAATCTTTTGCTCACCAGGCAATAATGAGGATAAATTCTAAACCAATGTTTATGACATAGAGAAAAGAATGAATTGCAGAAGGAGAAATAACTCACAGTTAAACATTTCCTTGAATGCAGTTCTGCAAATTGTACCCAGTTCCTGAGACAGACACTGAACTTCAGGACCCATCTCTTACTTTTCTCACTATTCTTAATCACACGCAGGTAGAACATGATCATAAAAACAGATGTGGGCCTGCAACAGCACTTCTGGGAACAATTCTTTTACACATCTGTCACCAGCACTGGTAAACTATGATGTTAGATTTATTCCTAGCTCCACCTGTTCAGGGATGTAATGGCTTTGTCATGTTGCCCCTTCCATGAAAAAGGGCAACTGAAACCTTAGAATCTGACCATTCCTTTCACCAAAGTGATTTTGAAAGTGTCTCCTACTAATAACTGTAAGTCTTTCATTGCTTTTAAACTGTTTACTCACAGCATTATTTAAGTATCCTACCTCTGCAACTTATCACACATAATGAAATGACATTTCTTTGAATTACCTTGTTCTTCTTCTTCTGGAACCACTTTTCTATTCTTGATATATACACATCTAACTTCTACGCATCTAAG
Organism: Ramphastos sulfuratus; assembly: GCA_013399055.1. NCBI lineage: Eukaryota > Metazoa > Chordata > Aves > Piciformes > Ramphastidae > Ramphastos > Ramphastos sulfuratus. The sequence continues at coordinate 75,195 of WBNM01028082.1, forward strand.
TTAACTTGGGGGCTTAAGGAAGAAAGATGAAAGGTAGGGACATTCTTTTTAGAAGGGCCTGTTGCAACACAACAAAGGGTGATGGCTTTAAATAAGAGGGAAGATTCAGACTGGATAGATAGAATAAAGACTTTTTTTTATCATGAGGGTGGTGAGTCACCAGCACAGGTCACCCAGAGAGGTGGTAGGTGCCACATCCCTGGAAACTTTTCAGGTCAGTTTGGATGAGGCTCTGATCTAGTTGCAGATATTCCTGCTTACTCATAGATGACTAATTTAAAGTTCCCTCCCAACCCATGCCATTCTATGATTCTATTAATTTTCTTAGTATATTTCTATGAACATTATTTTGACTAAATACATTTTAGTTAAAAAAAAAAATCATTCAAACACTAAATATGATGCTAGATCACATTAATTCAGATGCAGAATTTTTAATGTCCCAATTCTTCCTATGGTTGAAGAGCATATACTAACACATGAAAAGTGACATACAAAAGAGGAGGTAAAACGAGATACAAAAATGGGAGCTAAAAACATACACATGGACTGTAACTCCCTTGGCCACTACATCCCATCTTCTCTCTCTCAGTTCAGAATGTGCAGCGTTTTACAAAGATCAATGTCTAAGTCTGAAAGTCCAAAAATTTTAAAAGCGTAAAGGAGAAAAGAGATTCCAATAAGTTTGTGTCCAGCTCTTAGCTCTTGAGTAACTGATAATAATATATAGCATGAAGAAAACACCAATATATCTTCCACACCTGAGTCACTTCAAGGAAGAGAAAAGTCATAAATGTTGGTGTATTGGGTTTGGCTGAGCTGGAGTTAGTTCTCCTCAGAGCATCTTTCTAGCATTGTGTTTTGCAGAGCTATAGCTGGGTGTTGATAACACACCAGTGGTTTGGCTACTGCTGAACGAGCACCCTGCCCCGAGAGCAGGCTGAGGGGTGGGAAAGATCTTGGGAGGGGATGCAACCATGTCAGCTGTCCCAAACTGTCCAAAGGGGTATTCCATGCCATATGATATCAGCTCACATATAAGAATTAAGTGAAAGAAGGACATGCAGGAATATTTGTCCATGGTATTTGTCCTCCAGAGCTATCGTTATGCATGTTAGAGCCCTGCTTCCCAGGCCTGGACATTGTCTGCTGATGGGAAGTGGAGAATAACATCTCCCTTTGCTTTTGTTTCCATGCACAGCCTTTGCTCTTTGCTTCTGCTTAGCATTATTAAATTGGTTCTACCTTATTACTGGTCTTCTGTTCTATTTTCCCTTCTCCCCTGTCCACCTAAGAAGAGGGGTGATAGAACAGCTTTGGTCCCCATTTGGCCCCGAGCCAGGGCCAAGCCACCACAGCTGGCTCATCAGCTGGTTGTGATTATTACGTAAAGAAACCAAAACTAAAGAGTATTATCAAGTTAGATTTTTTTTTTCCCCTATAAATGAAATAAAATTCAGCCTACTGTCATGATATTAGATCCATCAGAATCTTTCTGGAGATCAGCATTCTTTGAAACTACAATTAGCATGAACTAAAGCAGAAATCAAATTGGGTAAAAATCATCACCTCCAAAAATCTGTTTCTTCCTGAAATTTCCAGCATCTGAAGGGGGGCTACAGGAAGTCTGGGGAGGGACTATTGACAAGGTCTTGCAATGACAGGACAAGGGGCAATGGGTTTAAACTGGCAGAGGGAAGATTTAGACTGGATATTAGGAGGAAGTTCTTTACAGTGAGGGTGGTGAGACACTGGCACAGGTTGCCCAGGGAGGTTGTGGCTGCTCCCTCCCTGGAGGTGTTCAAGGCCAGGTTGGACGAGGCCTTGAGTAAGCTGTGCTAGTGGGAGGTGTCCCTGCCTATGGCAGGGGGTTGGAACTAGGTGATCCTTAAGGTCTCCTTCCAACCTTAACCATTCTATGATTCTATGAATTATTACTGGCGTGTGAAAAAAACAAATTCCTATTGAAGTCAGAAGAACTGGAGATCATTTCCACTTTTTCAGGCACAGAGCTGGGAAGGAGAGGACAACTACACACAGTTTTCTGAGGAAGGTAATAGGTAACTAGATCTTTGGAGTCTCATAACTGAAGGACAGCTTACAGGTGCTGTGAATGAAAATCTCCTTGCTACATTGTCTCAAAGTAGCACCATCTTCTGACAGTTGGTGATAAACAATATTGTTAAGTGGTGTTACTGCCACGTTTCCATTGAAGCAGAATTATGCAATCTGTCACAAAGACTCGTCCGAAAGGTTAACATAAGCATCCAAATTTTCAACTTCAAAGAAAGGTTTTAAGTATCGCTGAAAAGGTGACCATACTTAACACTTTTTCCTCTTAAAATGGAGGACTGCAGGACTCAAAAAAGCAGTGGAGCTTCATGGGTCGTTGAGCTGCATGGGTTGTTGGCAGGTGACAGATGGTTTCTAGTTATTGGAACAGGTTTAAGGCTAGCTGTAGAGTTTATTGAATACCCGTCATGAAAATAAATTATTCAGGGAAGTATAGAAAAATTCATCAATCATTGATATGATTAATATTTTTTGCAGATCTTTAGCCAGCTGTATTGAATATGGTATCATTCACCTGTAGGTCAGAGGTATGAATCTGAACAAGGCTGCCAAAGTCGGAAAATTATTAATGCTTGATAACCATACAAAGACCTTTCTTTAGTTCTGATGAAACAGAAAATGTTTAAATACAGACCTGAATATAATAAATACAATATAATACAATCCTTAATATAATAAATACAACCCTGAACGAGGTAGAGAATTGAGTACTAGCTAGCCAATGATTCCAACTAGCTCCCAATGATTGCATTTCGATATGAAAGAAATATGTGTTTTGCACAAGATCACTGTAAGTTAATTAAATCCTGATAACAAATTTAACCAATTATTGGGAAAAGTAACAAAATATTTCCAGTAGATCAGTTTCATAATATTTTCAGGTTTGGAAATATTTCCAAAATTATTTCAAAATTTTTATTTCAGAACTTTTATTCCATAGGAAAAGTTTGTTTTATGTTTGAATTAGAGTATTTACTGAAAACAACCAGAAAAAAAAATAATTTAGAAGTCCTGACTGAAGTAGCTATTCTATTGCACACAAACACTGAAGCATGTGTGTGAATGCAAGCGAAGCCACATTGAAGTTCATGGAACTTAGGCATGTACTAAGTGCTTTCCTGAACTGAAGCCAGAGAGAGAAACATCTACAAAATATTATCTTGTCATTCAAACTGTTTACTTGGGACTGGAAGACCAAGATAATCAAAAGATATAAATCTGCATGAATTTTTATTTTAGGTCTAAATCCAGACTTGTTAATTTCTGAAGTTTCCTTCAGAAGGTCTCCCAAACCTGCAGTCTTTTTCATATATACATATCTGTATATACAAATACCACAGGTGCAACTCTGAATTTTTGTATATATGTGTACTTACCTGAGAGCTCTCAAGTGCCTTTTTACTGTGGCCAGCACCAATTGAAAGATAAAGTAAGAATTTCTGTAACTATCTCACCCATTAGTTTTCCTTAAAGCATACTTACAATTTTGCTCTGACTTCTTAGAGACAGGATTTTCTGTTTTCACCTCTGAGTAGTACCTCAGCCTTCACAGCAGACTAAATTCCCTATGTTATGCTTTTATGTGACTTTACTCTTACTTCTTGGTAAGCAACTTCCTAAAAAATTCTCAAGGTCTTGATTGTAGTAACTTCACTCAAAAACCATCAGTTTTTCCTCTCTCCTATCTTCTGAGTTCAGTAAATCCTGTCCTCCTTTGTTTGCACTTACTGTAGTTCATCTAAGTAAAAAATTATTTCTCTTCTCTTATAATCTCCTAAATGCAGATTAGCCCTCTTATTGCGGGCACTCATTGCATGTGAACTTTACATTTCATATGTAAATGTTTGCTCATCCTTCCTTTCAAACAAGTGGTTCAGTCGAGGTATAGCCAAATGATTGCTTTTGAAAGAAAAGGTGTTTTCCTTCTTACATTCCCATCAACCGCAGTTTTCACAGGTTTAAGCAAACAAGGGGACTTAACATCTGTACTTTAGTTCTCACTTGGATGGTGATTATAATTGCCCTAAAGTTTAACATCTACCAGTTGTCTGAGAGATGTTGTAAAGAAAATTAAATTACTTCAGGGATCCTCTTTAAATCTTAGCACTTAGTCTAAAAGGTTCTACACCTATAAAGGTTTAAAGTAATAATAAATAATTTTTTTTTAAAGTAGAAGGAAGAAAAGAATCACAGAATCACAGAATTAATCAGGTTGGGAAAGACTTTCAAGATCATCAAGTCCAAAGTCATTAAGTTTCATCTTATTTCAAACATTTGACATGACTGCTTTTGAAAGTAACAAACTGTAGCACAAAATGTAGTAGTATGGAAACACTACATGACAGCATGAAAGACAGAATCTGAACTACCTTGAATTGCACAGAAGATGCTTTCTGTGTAAGACTTGACATTGACTTCCAGCCTGCTGCTATGCTCTCTGTCATAGCAAGATTATCAATAGATTAACAGTTTCTAGACAGACCTTTTTGCTCTCTACAACTACCTGAAAGAATGTTGTAGTGAGGTGGGGACAGGTCTTTTTTTCTCAAGTAAGAAGTGACAGGACAAGAGAAAATGGCCTCCAGTTGTGCCGGTGGAGGTTTAGGTTGAACATTATGAAAAGCTTCTTCTGCAGCAGTGGAATCACCATCCCTGGAGGGATTTAGAAGTTGTGTAGGTGTGGAGCTGAGGGACATGTTTTAGTCGTGGCCTTGTAACACTGGGTTAATGTTTGGACTCAATGATCTTGAACGTCTTTCCCAACCTAAACAATTCTATGAGTCTATTCTGCTATTTAAAGAATGATAACCAAATACCATGTGGGACCGCACAGAATCCCAGAAAAGTGGCTGAATTCCCAGGTCAGGCAAGTTGTAAGAGGTTCTCTCCTTACAGTGAAAACTCCAGAGATGATCGAAAGCTTTTAAACTCGTAATAGATAAGTATTAATACATGCTGAAATACCTACTTTTTGAGTAATAAAAATTCAAAATAAGGAAGAGAGAACACTGAACTAAGGAGAGTTAGACACTATTTCAGTGATAAAAATGGAGGGGAAATAAGGTTCAGAGGAGTTTGTGCTTTAATGAGTGTAACTCTTTGTTACTAGACCCAGTGCCAGAATAGAGCCTTTAAAAAAGAAGAAAATGTAAAAACATATTGAGGGGATAAAAACTTTCATCACTGGGGTAAGGGAGCGGTTTCCAACGTTATATTAGTGGTGTCAGATTGTCTTTGCTAAATCCATTTCTGCAAAGTATTCCTCAGCAGCCTGAGTAAGACTTTGACAAACTGGCCTACTTTGGTGCATAAGGGCATAAATAAATACTATGTAATTGCCACATAAATACTTTATAAAGATTGGCTTCTTCTAAAACAGGTCTTCTGAAGCCAGAAGAGATGAATAATTTTTTTTTCACATGTAATAAATATTATCTTCCTGCAGATAAATTCCCTCTGAGTCAATTTAGGAATTATTTAATGAATATTATCCAAATAAATAACAGACGAATAAAGCTATTGAAAAATAAAACTTTCTGCACATAAGTTAAAGTCAAAACTAAATTAGTTAAAACCTTACTGACAAGTAGCAGCATTATAATTATCTGTGACTGGTTTGCTTAAAAGAATAGATTTGTTAAATGACTGTGTGGTTTGCACCAAATCAACTATGAGTTACTGAAGTAATGGATTTGCCCTTCCACTATCACACATAACAGGAAAGATTGTTAAACCTATCATATTTTTCCACACTATTCATGAGCTTGCTAATCATCTGCAATTGATAAGATGAAATATTTATTGTGTAATGTTTTATTAATCTCTGCTCATGAAATGTTAATAGCAAATTTTTGCTAATACAATATGGGGCTCTTGCTGAATCTTAGCAGCTTTGGTTCTTGATGGATTTTAATGATGCATTTTTTGTGATGGTCACAGAGTATCAGACACAAAAGGTAATATTGTGAGAATTAAATATGTGCTCATCAGCACCAGAAAAATTAAATGCAGACTACAGTCTGAAAACAGATAAAGGAGTATAATTTGCCTCATGGCTCCCCAGGGATCTGGGGAAGGCCAAAATGATTAACTTTCTGCAACAAACTGTCCAGCATTTACTCCAGTTTAATGACACAACAGGCAATTTTCAAGAGCTAATCTGATGGATGGCTAAAACTTCAATTAACACAGCAACACCAGACTATTTGTGGGATGACTGTGAATTAAAATGCAAACATAACAAAATCAGCAAGGTGTATCAAAAGAAAACTTTTGAGCTTCTCCTTTAAGGGGTACTAAGAGACTACTGTATTCCTCTGAATGCTCCACTTTCTCCTCTGTCTACACATACTCACTTCTTGCTTTAAAACCACACAGCTTTTACTCTCTTAATTTTCCACTCCTTCCTTGAGGATACCTAAACTCTCATCCCTGCCTCCAAAACTCCTATATTCACTTTAAAAAAACACAAGAAGTGATTATTCTGAGGTAGTCTTTGGCCAGAATCTTGGCTGTGGACCTCTGTATTACTGTTGTCCTTTTGCCCTTGTCCCAGGTTGGGAACTACGAGGTTAAAAAAATCCTCTAGGCACTAGAAGATTGTTCAATCCCATAATTATGCTATCTCTTCATAAACTCACAGCAAGGCCATCTTGTTCTCCTTTCCTCCTCCTCCAGCCTTGTGTCTGGCAGGAGCTGCTTTTATGAGGACAAACATATAAGGAGTAGGCCTGGTTTGGGGCCTCCAGAGGCTGTGTTTAGGCCTACGGATGGCAGAGGTATGGTGTGGGGAAGGATTGGAGCACTGGGGATTATAGATTTAGTTTTGAGTTGGGGGGAAATTCAAGGGGGTTTGCTTATGGATTTGTATCTGCCTTGTAATTTCTATCTGTAACTCTTCAAATACAATTCTGTTTTTCTCTGATTCATTTGAGAGCTTCACTCTGTCAGCTCTTTAAACCCACGACACCTCAGGAGCACATTCAGGGCAACAGGTCTAATGCAGTGCAGAGAACTCCCAGAGTGGAATTTCCTCTACAGAAACTGCCAATCCCCAATTATTACCTCTGTTTTGATAATGCTCAACAATTCTGGTCACCGAAAAGGGTCTAACAAACAATTCAAATCTATAGAGGATGAATTTCAGTCAAAATACAGAATCTAGGAGGGATTATTAATAAAAAGAGGTAGACTTGTCCAAACTACTTAGCTATGGAAACAGAGTTCAGGCGCTTACAGGACTGTCGTTTTTCACACAAGTAACAAAGTCAATGATTTAAACAGTTGTCAAATTAATCTCAAGGACCCAAAACTACTGTGCAATTTATGGTTTTGGTTTGTCTTTTTTTTTTTTTATTTTTCCACCACTCTGTGGTCTAAAAGTCCAACACACAAGTTGTTAAAAATTCATTAAAAATGACTGCACCGTAGTTTTTTTAAACAGCTAGCCTATCTTGAATTGTTTAGACAGAAATTTGTTCAAGAACATTAACATTAATACAAAATCAACTTGATATCACAAGTGGTGGGTTAGTTAACTACTCCCAGGAGGAGTCAGTCATTTAAAAAACCCACTATTTTTTAAAATCAACAAAAGATACAGCCTGCAGGACATCTCTTACACCCTCTGAAGGTTCCTATCTCACTATCCCTATGTTAAAATCACGTGAGAACATAAATCTGAAGTAGGTACAATATTGCCACTATACTTCCTACTTCACAGGAGAGTGAATGCTGTGTAAAAAAAAAAAAAAACCAACCAAAAACAAAACAAAAAACCCCCCAACCACCCAGATTTACTAATTGTGTTTCCACTTCAGCACAGCTCCAGCCTTTGTAGATAAGCAGATGGAGATCTTTGCTGATTTCAGTAGGACTGCTGGCATGCTCAAACTTACCTGCGCATGCAAGAGCTTCTCTTGGATGGGAGAAGATGTGAGCAACCAGCTGAAAGTGAGATTTGTTCAGTCCACTGGAAATTTTTGCTTTAAAAGATTCATGAAAAAAAACCCTGCCATAATCAATATCTTAGTGCTGTTGCTTTTTTGTTTGTTTGTTTTGTTTGGGTGGTTTGGTTTGTTGGCTTTTTGTGTTGGTTTGTGGTTTCGTTTTTGTGTGTGTGTGGTTTTGTGCTTTTCCGTTTTGGGTTGTTTGGCTTGGGCTTTTTTCTTTTCTTTTGGTTTGGGTTTGGGGGGCGTCATTGTTTTGTTTATTAGTTTAGTTTTTCTATTAGGATTCTTAGTGGCTTTATTTTGGTTGTGGGGTTTTTTAGATTTTGTAGGAGTTTTCTCCCTTTGCAGTCATTCATCAAGAATATCTGCATGTCAGGGTATTTATATACCGTGATATATTCATTTTACAAATGAACCAGTCTTTAAGCAATACACTGACCCAAATATGATTTGAAAATGTCACATCTATTCTAGGCATTTATATGCACCTTATTAATGAGATATCTGGCTTCAGCCACAAGCACATTTGCTACCCTGGCACAGCAATATTCTTCCTCTTTAAGAGAGGAAGATGTAACCATGAACAGACTAAACAATATTGACACAGAACGTCTGGCAGAACCAAGACCAGATCTCAAGTGTCTTGTGTGCAACACTCTATTAAAATCATTCTTTATAGTCCTTGTTAGACATAGAAACATTTATGTCAGTTATTAACAGAATCATTTTCAGCCTTGAAAGATAGCCAGTCAGGTGCAACAGGCTTTCTACTAGCCCAGATAATTCTCAAATATTTTGTCTTTCCAAGACAAATCCATGTGCAAAAGGAAGTAGTGAAAGCATGGTATGGGAGGCTGGCAGGGAAGAGCTATGGTACTGTGATGAGGACTGCATTTCATGGAAACAAACAAACAAGAAAGGCATTAGAGCTGTAAACATTTGCTGAATGATCACCTGGTGCACCAAATCTGTAACTAGTGTTGATAGGTTTTTGGGATGATGCCCCAATTCATCTATTACTCCAGTCACTTCAGTTTATCACTTTCTAAATATTGCCAAATTATTACCTGGTAAATCGTAATTGCTCTGTATTTGTCCCATCATCATAAACATTTGTGACAAGAGACCTTGAGCTGTGTTAATACCCTGACAAAACATACTGCTTTTTTCCACACTCCTAGTCAGTAGTCTGCCTGCTATGAACATCCCTCTTGCCCTGTCACCAACAGCAAAAATGCCAGAGAAGGTGAAATACTAGGTGCAATGACTGCATGAGAAGGAGTACAGCAGCTCCTCTCAGTGCTTTAATTTCTTATTCCACAGATTCCCTCACATACTCCTTTGGCCATATTGCCACAAAACCAGTTATGGTTCTAAATACAGAATTTCTCTGTTCAGCTTTCCATCGTAAAATTAAATAACAGGCGTATTTCTCCTCTTTCTTCCTAAGAATTGTGATCTCATAAATGCACACCTTCCACTTCTGATAATTGCCAGTATGGGATTTTTGGTCACACTGAATGTTTGCTATATATTTTCCTCAGAAAAAGGTGGAATTGTGCTCCCTTCTAAAATGGTCCTTCTTACCTCTTCTGACAAACCATCACTGTGTCAAATTGCATTAAAGGCAAAGATGATTAGCATGGAAGAAGGAGCATCACATGCTAAACTGGTATATGACTTATATGTATACAGGAATCTTTGCATTACTTTAATGCTCCTAAAAAAATGCCAAGATTTAATCTGAAGGAACTTGCTGACCTTTTTTTTCTTTTATAATATCTAAGCAAACACGGATATTCCTAACAATACCACCTCAAAAGCTAATTTCTACTATGCTGTAAAATATAAGGACAATTACCTAGCTATATACTAAATTATGCTTTGCTAAAGGCTCAGAGAAACCCCTTTCCGTAGCCTATACTCTCTTGAGAACATGTGATCTGAAAGAGGAAACACAGAATAAAAGAATATTTTATATGCCGAGTTAGAGGTTTTTCAGGTGTACTGCACCCTCTCCTCATACTGACAGGATATGCATCCATGACTTATAACAAGTTAATTCTTTCTAGAAAATAAATTTTTTCCCAATAAAAACATCACAGCTGGTACTTCATAACTGGAGTACCTGTGTTGGGTGCTTCCTCTGTACTCCAACATGGACTCCTGCAGACAAGGGAAACTCCTGTTCCACAGGGAAATGCCATGATCTCTGTTCCAGAATAAGCTGGAAATCATTCCCATGCTTTTGTTTTGGGTGCCTGTGCCCAGGTGCTGGCAGCACTGTCTGCTATGAGGAGAATCATAGAATCATAGAATGGTTAAGGTTGGAAGGGACCTCACTGATCATCTAGTTCCAACCCCCTACCATAGGCAGGGACACCTCCCACTAGTACAGGTCACTCAAGGCCTCGTCCAACCTGGCCTTGAACACCTCCAGGGAGGGAGCAGCCACAGCCTCCCTGGGCAACCTGTGNACCCGGAGTTGGACACAGAAGGTTCCAGCCAGTTCTGCAGTAATGCCACCACCATAAGGCACAACTGAGCCCCCAGAAGAGCCAGCAGTGCCTCTGGGAAACTATATTAAAGAAAGAGCAAAAATGCCAAATAAGAGTGATGAAAAGTGTGAGAAACACCAGTATAAACACTCAAGTGAGAAGAGAAGGGGGTGCTCCAGGTGCCAGAGCAGATATTCCCAGACAACTCATGGAGAGTCCACAGCAGACATTCCCTGAGGATATTTCTTGTTGGAGCAGGCTTATTCTGAAGGACCTGTGGGAAGGTCCCATGCTGGAGCAGGAGAAAGGCATGAGGAGGAAGCAGCAGAAGAGATGAAGTGTTGTGGACTGATGCATCCCTCTTCTCCATTTGAACAAATCAGGAACGAAAGAGTGAAGTTATACTTTAGGAAAAGCTAGCAGGAAGGGCGTTCTAATTGGGTTTCTCACTATCCAAATCTATTTTAATTGGCAATAACTTATCACAGAATCATGAATTGGATTGGGAAGTCCTCTGAAGGTCATCTAGTCAAACCTCCTTGAAGTGCAGAGGAACAGGCCCAACTAGATCAGGTTGCACAGAGCCCCATCCAACCTTACTTTGAACGTTTCTAGGGATGGGGCCTCTACCACCTCACTGGGCAACCTGTGCTAGTGTTTTACCACCTACACTGTAAAAGAATTTGTTACATTAAATTTCCCCAGGATGAGTCTGGTTTGTCTGTCATGGTGACTGGTAAATTATCTCCCCATCTTTTTCTTGACCCTCAAGCTCTTTCCTCACTTTTTTACCCATTCTGTTGAGGATGGGAAGTGAGAGAATGGCTGCCAGCCAAGGTGAGCCCACCACAGTCTTACTTTTTTTTTTTTTCTTTCTCTTCAATAGCAATAGTGATAGCCATAAACTAGTGAAGACCTCTGTGGCGTGGTCGTGTTCTGTCTCTAATAAAAAATACTATTTTGCCATAAAAATGAAAGAATGAAAAAATGAGATTTGTCAGCTAAAATCTTAATTTCAGTTAGATCCAGAAGTCACATCACAGCAAAAGAAAAGAACTTTACCTAAGGAGTGGACCTGTTTCCATACGATACTTTCACTTATAATACTTTCGCTATTTTTATCAATGTATGTAAGGTAATAATTTTTTTTTTTTTCAAGTTGTTACCTACTACTCTACTGTTGAGATCCACTCACACTCTGTTTTGTGACTGATTAATTATACACCCAGACAGTTAATCAAGCAAACAATGCCTATCCAATGGAAGGAGGACTTTTCTCAGCAGACAGTGAAAAAGCAGTCTGGATGATTAGTGGTCCTCTTGCCAGCTCTCTACTCAACATAAACATGAAGATGAATGTCACAAAAGTAATGGAATTAATACTAAAACTCTCATATACAAAAAGTACTGTAGATAGCACATGTTCTCTATTTTTCCGCATTTATGTAACAAAAACTTTTTTAAATTCCCCTGTTACACATAATCCAAATAGTAATTACTGACTTCTGTAAAGAGGGAAATTATTCCTTAATTTCTTTTATATTATCTATTCCAAATTAATGTTGGAACTGCTGATAAGCTCCTAGAATATGGCCAGTACTGGTGTTCAGAAAGACGCCTGCTAGCTGAAGAAAAACAGAAAGATAGACAATGGAGAAAATAACTTGGAAAGACAAAAGAAAACTTGAAGAAGTGTAGGTATCTAGAAACAAGCTGTACTGTGTCCAGTTCTGGTGTCCTGACCATAAGAGGGACATAGATCTGTTGCAACAAGTCCACAGGAGGGCCACAAAGATGATCCAGGGCCTCTGCTATAAGGATAGGCTAAGGAAACTGGGATTGTTCAGCCTAGAGAAGAAAAGACTCTGAGGGGAACCTTATAACTGCTTTCCAATACCTGAAGAGAACCTACAAGGAAGGCTGGAGAGGGACTTTTTACAAGCATGCCCACCGATAGAACAAGGGGAAATGGATTTAAATTGAAGAAGAATAGGTTTAGATTGGATCTTAGGAAGAGGGTGGCAAGACTCTGGAATGGATTGTCCAGAGAGAGCGTGATGCTCCCTCCCTGGAGATCTTTAAGGCCAGGTTGGATGGGGCCTTGACTAACCTGGTCTAGTTGAGAGGTGTCCCTGCCCATGGCAGGGAGGTTGGATTAGATGACCGCTAAGGTGTCTTCCAGTCTAAGCCGTTCTATGATTCTATGGTTCTATGAAGATTGCTTTTGTGTTAAAGACTCTGGCATTATTTAAGTGTGATTAAAAAAAAAAAAAAAAGCTGTGTGCAAGTGTATATTATTACTTCTATTAAAGAACTGTGCAGTAACATGGTTTTTCCAGCAATGACCTCTCTGAAGTTACTCACATTTTACAATACATTATAGAAGTCATATAAAGACAAAGTAAAAAAGTTATATCACTCCCTTTACCGAAATTACCTTGTATAATGGGAGTTCAGCTCACCCTTAGCTGAGTGTAAATATACCCTTGGGGGACTTAAGGCAACCAGAAAGACAGAGGTTTAAAACATACTAAAAATATCACTGACCAAGTTCTTCTTGATTCCATCTATTCCATCTTTGTCTTAAGCATCTTCAAGCTGCCAGCTATAAGCCAGAGACATGATCACTCATTCAAGTTCCAACAAGCATCCTAGAGAAGAAAAATTAAATATTCCACATTGGTGAGGTAACATGGCATGCAGCAAGACTTTAATTGTATTTTGCAGGCTGGTGCTAGTAGTTCTGCACAATTTGTCTTCTTCACAAGGCACTCATTTGTCCTTGTGTCTTTGGTGAGCTGGTGCTATTTTCAACTTCATGTGTGCTGTGGTTTCCAGGTGAGATGAAGTTAATATTTTAGGCCAAGTATGAGAAGTTATTGAAAGAACTGGGCACTAACCATCAAATTAATTTAATTTTTATCAGGGAAGTGCATAAATTATGGAAAAACAAAAAGGAAACAGTTCTCTGTTCTTGCTAAAACTGTGTCAAATGAATTGTCCTCCAAGGCAACTAGATGAAGTGAAAGAAGCTGCCTTTTATCACTAGCATTATCTAAAGTAACTTTGGAAAACTTTGCTGGAAATGAACAAGTATAAAATATTAGGGAATTGCAGGAATTATGGCAGAGGGAGGGGGTATAAAATAAATGTATATGTAAGAAATAAAATGCCCAAAAGTATTAAGAGAAATCCATGGCTGATTTGGTAGAGCCCAATTAACACACCTTCAAGATGTTCTAGCTATAAAATACAATTAATTCAATTCAGAAGTAACAAACTTCTCAACAAGAACTTTGGAAAGAAAATATTGGTGCATTTCAGGGCAATCAATCTAGTAACTCATCTTTAGCAAACTGGTTCCATGATCGACAATAAAATTTCATTTAACTGAGGACAAACAGTGGAAGTAACTCTGAAGTTACATTTCAGACAATCAGCTTCAAACAGGATGCTATTTCTATGGGAAGTGAGAGAGAAACAGAAGTCAAACACCCACCCTGAGGAGTTTTCACATTTCCTGTCAATCTATGTCAGTGAGTAAATTACTATAAAAACTTCAAGCCGTACCCAAAATCTTGTTTCTAGTGTGCTAATATCTTAGCATTTAACATCTTCAGTGTGGTTAGTCCAGCCACTAAAATCCTTGGACAAGGGTTATAAAATGGAGTGAAGGTTAAAGCTTCTTAGCTTTCTAGTGCATGTTCTGCATAAATCTTTTCCAATCTCTTCTGTGGGGGAAAAAAAACCTGCAGACTGCAGATGGGAGCCTGATCTGTGCTAATGAACACTGAGCACTGAGTTTGCTAGAGCAGCTTTGGGAATCCTGCCTTCTATTTGTATTTTTTTTAACAGCCATTTGAAAACCAGTAATTACAAGAGAACTTGATAGCCTCATTCATGGTAGAGGAATTATCCCCATGTATTTGGCACAGGTAGGGCAACACCTTGAATACTGGGTTCAAGTTTGGCCTCCTCACTACAAGAAAGACACTGAGGTGCTGGAGCACGGCCAAAAATGGGTAACAAAGCTGGTGATGAGTCTAGAGCACAAGCCCTGTGAGGAGCAGCTGAGAGAGCTGGGTTTTTACAGACATGAGAAAAGTACCCCGAGGCGACATTGCACTCTCTACAACCCCCTAAAAGGAGGTTGGAGCAAGGAGAGCGTCTTCCAAGTAGCAAGAGACGAGATGAAACAGGTTCAAGTTGTGTCATGAGAAGTTTAGGTTGGACATTCAGAGCAGTTTCTTTCCTGAAAGAGTTGTCAAGCCCTGAAGCAGGCTGCCTTGGGATCTGGTGGAATCTTTATTCCTGGAGGGATTTTTAAGACATGTAGACATGGTGCAGAAGGACATAGTTTAGCACTTGGTAGTGTTAGTCTAACAGTTGGACTCAATGATTTCAAAGGCCTTTTCCACCCTAAACAATACTATGATTCTATGGTACTTGACTGACTTCCATTGCATTCCTTCCTTTGATGACTGGAAATCCTTAGAAGATTTCTACACTCAAGCAGTCCCTTTGTTTACAAGCTCTTGTAAAGGAAGTTGTGCTGGAGAGCACAGTTGCATTCAGGAAAGCTCTTCATACTCTGCCTTACACAAGATGCTTACCACATCTTGCACCTGAACTCCAGCCTCCTACTGCTACAGAACTCAATTTTGAAATAAACCTCTTGCATTTTGGTTTCTACAATCTAACTGTCACAGAGACACTGGTGTTTAAAATTTTACTGTACTAAGACTGCTTAGGTTAGAGCTGGAAATGTGGTGAAGCATCTATGGCCAGGAAATGCAGCATTGCTTCTTCATTAAAATTAGGGCACACAAGTTCCAGTATAACTCCTCCTACCACACTCCTCAGCAATGGGCTTGGTTCCTGCAGCTTTAACCAGAGAGCAGCACAAAAAATTTAAATGTGGTAGTGATACCTAGAGTAGATGAGAGCCCATAACCTCAGGAAGCTGTTTTGTGCTGCCTAGAGAAAAATAAGTCCCTTTGGCATTTGTCCCAAAGCAGACAGAGTGTCACAAACAGGAGTATTTTACTTATAAATAATGCATCTATCAGAAAATTACACTGCCCATCAAACCATTTGATCTAGTCAGGACACATTTAGCTGTAATTAACTTCAATTCATTATCTCAAAGCTAGGATTTGACAGAAAATACACTTGATTCTGTGGGGAATTCTCTGATAAGGGGATATAGCAGATCAAATGGACTTAGTAGTAATCCAGAAGAGGTTCGCAGTGCATTAACTCAGCAAGCAACTCTCTTATCAACTTCACCAACTAGGTAAAATGCATTATACACCAAACTGCTTTCAATGTGCCTCATCTTTTGTGCCAAGTTTGTTTTGTTCATTCTTGTGAAAAGTACCAGATAGGAGACAGTGGAATCCAATTCCATCCTTTATCAGCAGGACAGCAAAGAGCCACAGCAGGTCCTGCGTACTGCTGTGGAATGACTGCTTCCAGGGCCAGGAATAGGTTTTTATCCACCGTATTAAGTAATGTCTAATTAAATATGACAGTCTCACTACTACCCTATTTCTTATTAACTTATTACAACAACCTTACTGCTGCCACAGTAGCTACGACTAATGGTCAGGATTTTGGGTTATTTAGTACTGGAAACCATCTTATTCATACTGCAGAGACCAAGGAGGAGATATCAAACAACTTCAGCTATTTTTCATCTGGGGTAAATTCATCTGTGTAATCTCTGTGGAATTTAGTAACTCAAGGTGTCCAGTGTTCACATGTGTGCAGGTGTTTTGTGAATTATTATAACACTGCAATTAAAACACATTCTTCTTACATGTCTGCCTTAATTTAGCAGACTCAGTGACTAAGTATTACCGCTCTGAAGGAGCTGATAGCTCATCAGTCACATCGCTAAGTTACTGTAATGGTTATTTTCTGAGAATTCCTTGGAGTTGTTTAAGGCAAAAGGTTTGCAAATGTCTCTGACCTCAGGTGAGAAGAATGGCTCTTACGTGAAATAAAATACACAGAAGATATACAGAAGATGGAAAAACCAGTGAATGCCAAGCACAGAGTTTTATACTAAGTGACTTAAGCAGAAACGTTTAATTTAATAGAGGCCATTCAGCAGAGTTTCTTTCTTGACATCAGAGCTGGCAAGAGTTTTAAAAGGGTTTTCTTGAAATAAATTAAAACTGTACAGCTGTTCCCCAAGTAGCAAGTGACAAGACAAGAGGAAATGGCCTCCTGGTTTAGGTTGGACATCGGGAAACGAAAAGGTTGTCAAGCCCTAGAACAGGCTGCCCAGGGAAGTAGTGGAATTGCCTTCCCTGGGTGCTGAGGGACATGGTTTAGAGGCAGATTTGGTAGTGTTAGGCTAATGGCTGAACTCAATGATTGTGGCTCAATTTTCCAGGCTAAATGAGCCTATGGTTCTATGATCCTATGAAACAGGACGTTGCACAGCTGTAACGCATAAAGCGGAGGAAACTGCTGTAATCTCAGCTTCAAACAGTTCAAATCCCATAATGTAAGCTTCTAAGCCAAAGTATGAGCTCAGTGTGGCCCAAAGAACACACACTTTCTACATGTGCACACTAATGCATGCATAGAGCAGAGCAGGACCTGGACTCTCTCTTTTGAGAAGGGAATAAAATTGGTTATGTATAGTTCAGAAAGATTTTTTTTTCTTTTTAAGATCCAGACTATATGTGGTAGTTTTACAGTTTATTTACCAGAAAAAGAAAAAATGGGCTGAAAAGTAATACAACAAATCCATAGCTGCCTGTTTCTCACCATTTCTCCTCCAAGAACACTGTTGTCATCAACATTTCAGTTGCAGCAGTAAATTTTAAGTGCTTTATTTAAGTTTCACTCTCAGTTTTCCATAAGAGATCCATGGAGTGGGGCAGGAAAAAGATGCAATCAAAGGAAGCATTTACTCATTAGCAGTTAAGGCCACAGTTACAAGTGATTGTAAATTCTATACCATATCACAAATCATAATCATATTGAGCTGCTCCTAGAACTTTCTTCTCCATTCTAATTTTCAGGAATAAATGAAGCAGTAAACACTCACAGTTCCCAGAGCTCCTCCATGAGCATGTGCATGTTTCCTAGTATAGTTCTAAGGTCATAGCTTCCAGCTTCAGCTGCCCACTTGTCAGCTTCTCACACATCCATGCCTTCCCTTCAGCCAAATTGCCATTTACACAGAGAACAAACTCTGAACAGTCTACAGTCTACAGATATCTCTGTTACATTGGTTTCGGATAAAAAAAAACACCATCTCACCCACCCCCCTCAAAAATACCCAAAGAAAAAAACAAAAAAAAACCCAAAAAACCCAAAGCTCCAAACCAAGCAAAAAAAAAATACACCAACTAACCAACCAATCAAAAAAACCCCAAACCCAAAAAACTACACCACCCCACTCCCCTAAACAAAAAAAAAACCAACAACCCCAAACCCTCTGAGGACTTGAGAGAAATAGGAGATTCAGATATTACATATCTGTATACACAAAATACTATCCTTATTAGATTATATTTTATTACTCTGTGTAATTACAGAATCAAGGTTGGAAAAGACCTCCCAGATCATCATTGTGTGCATCCATTTACCCAACACTGTCAAGTCCACCACCAAACCACGTCAGTACCACATCTACATGTTTTTTGAACACTTCCAGATAAAATTACTTTCCTGGGCAACCTGTTCCAGGGCTTAATCACTCTTTCAGTGAATATATTTTTCCTAACGTCCCAACTAAACCTTCTCTGGCATAACTTGAGGCTATTTCCTCTCACTCTGTAACCTGGGAGAAGAGACCGAACCCTAATGTGACTTGTCTGTCTTGTGTTTAGGGAGTGAGACAAATGCTCTTTATGCCTTCCAAGAGGAGTAAAGGAAACGCTCCACACAGGATTGGAAAGAATTAGAAGTTTAAATGGAAGTACTATTCACAACTACATAAAACAGTATAAAAGCATATCAAATACACTAATTCGTAGTCAGCCTCAGCCACAGTTCCCCAAAAACCTCCTTAGGCCAAAGCTTTTCATAACCTACCTCCAAGCCAGGCCCAAAACCCAGGCCTCAAATGCCCTCTGTCTCCACCATGCCTCTCTGCACCACCATGCCTGAGTGAAGCAGTTACAAATTCCGCTTTCCAGCTCTGGGGTGAGCCAGGCTGCTCCAGGCCTCAACTGGCAGCCTCAACAAGGCAGAATCAGGCCTCACTCCCCCACACCAAACCTGAGGTGAAGCTCTGCACATCCTCCTGGGAGCAGAAAGAGAGGAAAAAGAACAAAGAGAAATGCCCATTTTTATAGAGATGCAGGGCTTATGGGGATGAAATAGCAAGAAATTACACTTTCTGGTCCACCTCCTGGACCTCTCTAGCCTCTGGAGGCCTGTGCTCTACAGCTTAAGACATCCCACGATACTTGTCCCCAGGTGTGAGCATTTGAGAGGACACTATCAGCCAGATTTTCATATGCCATAAGGTCTTTTACCCCACTATGGCAGTGTAAAGAAACTTGAAGAATATTTATTGCATCTTTAAAATGCCTTGCAGAAATGCAGCACTTTGATCCTTTCTGTACAAGTCTCTCCAGTCATTAGGCACTCCACAGGACAGACAAGCAATCTATAAGGCTTGTGTCTTACCAGTAGTACCTCATGTTAAGAGAAAATATTCATCCTTCCTTTGCCCTTTCGGCTTATCTTTCAAATAACAGAGAACTAAAAGGCAAACACTTGTGTCACAACTCTGCTGCCTTTCCTCATTTTCCTGCTCTTTTCCTTAGACGTGCAGAGTGAGTACAATGAACTCAGTGCATCCTAAAACAAAGATGGGATCGTGTGCTCTTTGTTGCCTTCATCTGTGGGTGAGACAGTCTAGCACAATTCACCAAACACTTCAGATGAGAATAGGAGCTAGAACATTACATTTCTGCTAGCATTAACATACTTCCAGTCTGACTGAGGATTGCACAGGGTAAAATCCTTGATGCACAGCAGTTCAGGATTTGATACATCTGAAGTATGTATGCATTTTCACTTTTTCTTTTTTAAACACCTAGACTCATTTCTGAAACATACAAATAGTGTTGTTTATGTTAAAAGTCAGCCAGTGCATTCCTACATTAACTTGAGATAAATTCTGGGTCTATTTAAAAATTAATAATTTGGGAATACCTCAGTACAATTGTTTCAGCCAAATTTGAAGACAAAATTAGAGAATAATATATTGTTTTGTTTATGTTGGAAAAGTTATTTAACTGTTTTAATCTTATGTCACAATAGTTTGAGGTTTTGAAATGAGGATTCGAATTCAATATGAAATATCACCTTTGTATATGGACGATGGTTCTCATTTTTCTTCCAGAAAGCTACTTCCATATGAGTAGCATACATTTTTGTTTGAAAAACCATAACAAACCTGTGATTTTGAACACAACTGAAATGGCTGCTGGATAAATTCTCAGACAACTCTATTTTTACCCAGGAAGAATAGACAGTGCCCACAGAGGCAAACATAATTATTCAATGAAAGAAGCTAAATTACTAATTACACTTCTGTTCTCTTATCTAGTGTTAGAAAGACATGCAGTCTGTGCCTGGGCACGTCTCCCTGGGACACATGATGCTATTGGCAGGGAAAGGGCAAGGCGCCAGGGAAAGACAGAATCTGGGAATATATTGGTGGCCATAAGATACAATCTTACTACACTTAATACATGACATCAGATAGAGGAGGAGAACAGGGTACTCGCCACTGCAACTAAAGCCAAGAGGAGCTGCTACTCTCAGTTCTGTGTTCATTGACATTAAAAATAATACACACTTTGTTTTTAATGTTTTCAGACATCCATTCGCATAAATGGGGTAATAAATGAATCTCCTTTCCTGGGAAAGGCAGTCCTACAGTGTTTGTATCAGATGATGGGGTAAAGAGTGACACAAAAAATTTTGATTATGACTTGAACATCATATGTTGAGAAGACACAATCTGCAGGAAAAAAACAAAAAAGCCAACAGCAACAACAACAAAAAAGAGAGATACCACGTACTTTCAGCTAATGCAGTAGTGTTATACCTTTAGTCACAGAATCCTAGAATGGTTTGGGGTGGAAATGACCTCCAAAGGTAGTGTAGTCCAACTCCCCTGCAGAGAGCAGAGACATGCTCAACTAGACCAGGTTGCTCAGAGCTTTGTTGACCTTGACCTTGAATAGCTTCAGGATTTATGGAGCCACAAATACCTCCCTGGGCAACCTGTTCCAGTGTTCCATCACCCCAATGGTAAAGGACTTGTTCCTAACATCCAGTCTGAATTTCCTCTTCTCTAATTTCAAACCATTCCCCCTCATCCTACCATTACAGGCCTTTGCACACGGTCTCTCTATAGCCTGCTTTAACCCATGTCATGTATTGGAAGGCCACTATTAGGTCTCCCTGGAGCCTTCTCTTCAGCATGAACAATCACAGCCACCTCAGCCTGTCATCATAGGAGACATGTTCCAGCCCCCTGATCATTTTCATGGCCCCTCTCTGGACCTAATGGACTTTATCATTGCATAAAGGACCTTTTCTAAAAACAGATCTAGAAGAAAAATCTAAACAGAACATGCTGAGACCCAGAATATGCTATTAGCCTTTGACAGCCTTATTGCGGAATATATTTTACACACAACCTGGGTAATGTTATTCCATCAAATAAGAAGCCTTCATAGAAATTATGGGTAGCTAACATTTTGGATGGATCTGATTCCAAAAGAGCTTCATTACCCATTTCACTCCTACTATGAAAAGATGAAAAGTAAGCTTAAGGAGATTTAGCCGACATTTATGACATAGTTTGTAGCATAAGCAAAAATATTATTTCTTTTAAATTTCTGATCAGTTGGTCCTTGTTTAATGTAGAAAATGCCCTGGAACTCACTGTAAACCTGGTGGCCTCCTTCCTAGGAAAGACATGCCTGCCCTTTTTCACTGCCTTCTTTCTGACATCAATATCTCATTCCACAAAACAGCAATCTTTCATTCACCATGTGGAGGCACTGAATAAAGAAGAACACCATAGCACCACCTAATTTTGAGAGAAAGGCCTGGAGTTCCCTTGGCCCATGAAGAAGGGTGTGTATTTGGAGCTGTGAAAAGTGAAATGCAGGCATCTCCATTGTGCTGAACAAAGTGAATAGAAATAAGAAGAGAGATAATGTTTATATGTGTGTATATATAAAAAAAAATTATATATATATATTATATATAATGCCACATCTGTGACATTCACTACTGGCTACTTTATATGACCTCTTATCTATGTACCTGTGAGATGACAAGAAACAAAAGATATCAGGAGGAACTGCCACAGAATGATGCTGCAAAGCAGAAAGTGTACTTAGTGATGACAGACGTAATTCTCAAGCACCTGAAGATAAGCCCTGCTTTCTGAGAGGATGTCTGTTTTACATGTTGTCTGTCCCTCCTCTAGACTTCTTACATGTATGTTAAGCTAAAGCAGAAGGCAAGCTGTTTGCCTCTCATACTCTGAGCCTTTCTTTTCGCTCATGTACACCAAATTTCCTACTTTGGAAACTGGATCTTTCCTACTGTATGTACAAAATCTTGTTAGCCTATGGCTTATGAATTCATTGGCCAGTTTCCCTGACACTCAGCCATATGATAGATAAGTAAAAAATAGTCTATGTTAGATGTCAGGGAACCCCCCCAAAGTAAAGATCTCCATGTATGTCTTTACTCTGGTATAGACTCCAGTTAAGCCTTCTTGAAGATGACATGCAGCCAGATACAATGCTCAGATCCAGAAGAAACCTGGTTCCTTCACTCATGGCTCCAAAAAAAATCATTTGAGTCTGCTATAGCATTGTAACCGCTTTTGAACCCAGAGCAGAGCCCTCAACAGAATTCATCCTATAATTTTACAAGCCTTTCAGTAGCTATGATTACTGAAACTTGAGCTGTGACCATCACAGAGATGAATTGTTACTCTCACAAGTAGTATACTCCTTCCTCAGAGACAAAGACACTGTTTGTGCCCATAGCACCTAGGGCTGCACTGTCAGCCTCTAATTTTACCTATCTGGGGAGCTATCAAATGCCTTGGATGGTTTTAAGCTCAAGTAACAACTAATGATTAAATAAATCAGTTTAAAAGCGAAAGGATTTCCATCTGCAGAAGAAATTCTAAATAATAATTCCTATCTGATGTAATCTTATATAATTTCAATGCATTCAACAGAACTACACTGTTTTAGATTAACTAAAAAAGCTAGATTTAAACTGCAGCCCTTTACTGATTAACTACTTCGCTCATGCTCAATTTACACAGGGTACAAAATCCTTGCAGTTCTCCAGTATTAGCAGAAGCTTTACCTTCTTAATTATTTAAGGTAATACAATGAGGTGGTCACTGACCCAGCTGAATAATGTGAGAGACAGCCACTGAGCTTTAGATTATACTTCAAGCAAGTTAAATTGTCACTTCTTCTGTGAAGATACATCTCCAGTAGTTTATTCAACACTGCCATCTGGACTTCTCTTAAGGAAATGAATTTTTACCTCAGTGAGAAAGAAGTAAAGCCTAATGTTGTTCTTAAACTGCATCACTGACTACTAAAGTATAATATTTCATCAGTAGCGTTAACCTTCAAACTGGAGATCCTTACCTTCTTACCGTCTCCTTACCTTCTTACCGTCTCCTTACCAATATTACAATTGGATTGCCATTAGAATCAATGACCATATTAAACAATTTGCTTCAAATATCACTCCCAGAAGATAAAAAGATTCATAGATTCATAGAATGGTTTGAGTAAGAAGACACTTTAAAGATCATCTAGTTCCAATGCCCCTGCCATGGACAGGGACACCTTCCACCAGACCAGGCTGCTCAAGGCCTCATTCAATCTGGCCTTGAACACCTCCAGAAAGGGCACATTCACAACCTCACTGAGAAACATGTTCCAGTGTCCCACCATCCTCCATCCTCACTGTAAAGAATT
>WBNM01028084.1:8289-24188 GCA_013399055.1 Ramphastos sulfuratus
ATACAGGGACACCTCCCACTAGTACAGGTCACTCAAGGCCTCATCCAACCTGGCCTTGAACACCTCCAGGGAGGGAGCAGCCACAACCTCCCTGGGCAACCTGTGCCAGTGTCTCACCACCCTCACTGCAAACAACTTCCTCCTAACATCCACTTTCAATCTCCCCTCTGCCACTTCAAACCCATTGCCCCTTGTCCTGGCATTGCAAGACCTTGTCAATAGTCCCTCCCCAGCCTTCTTGTAGCCCCCTTCAGATCCTGGAAGGCTACTCCAAGGTCTCCTGGAAGCCTTCTCTTCTGCAGGCTGCAGAGCCCCAACTCTCTCAGCCTGTCCTCACAGCAGAGCTGCTGCAGCCTTCTCAGCATCTTGGTGGCCTCCTCTGGACTGGCTCCAACACTTCCATGTCCTTCCTGTGCTGGGGGCTCCAGAACTGCACACAGTTAATACCCAGATGATTTAAGTTCTCAGCATTTAAAAGCAACTTATATCTAAGTACCCAGTCATGTACACTTGCAACATGGAAGAACACTAAATCTACCTCCAATGTGTTTGTCTAACAGGTTACAACTTGTTGTTGATACTGAGGCTGCCTCAAAGTCCAGGTAAAAATGCCACTGTGCAGATGGAGAATCTTGATTTGTATGCACTATGGACAAAATCCTCTTTTAGGAGTTCAGCATAGAATCACAGAATGGGAAGGTTGGAAGGGACCTCAAGGATCATCTAGTTCCACCCCCCTGCCATGGGCAGGGACCCCTCCCACTAGAACAGGTCACTCAAGGCCTCCTCCAACCTGGCCTTGAACACCTCCCGGGAGGGAGCAGCCACAACCTCCCTGGGCAACCTGTGCCAGTGTCTCACCACCCTCACTGTGAAGAACTTCCTCCTAACATCCAGTTTCAGTCTTCCCTCTGCCAGTTCAAACCCACTGCCCCTTGTCCTGCCCTGACTTGGTGAGGCAACCTGTTCCAGTGCCTCACCAAGTCAGTTATCACCAAGCATCACCAAGTCAGTTACACCAAACCAAGACTTTTGCACCAGTGTTCTTCATGCTTAATTAGTTTTGCTTCACACATAAAATTAGACTATGCCTGCCTGAAGACTTGCCACAGAATGACTCTAATTAACCTTAGCAACAACAAAAGCCATGCAAAAGACACTGGGATAAACAGAATCCTCTGTCTCTGACTTCTACATTCTGGTGATCACCACTTTATTTCTGATGACAGCACACATGCAAGGAGAAAACAAGCACTCATTTATGCACCCAAATGCAAACTCAGAGCTGGATGTTCAAGTCACAGCATGTGCAATGCAAGCTCAGTTTGCTAACTCTGCTTTGCCAATCCCATTACCAAGCACATGCAGACACACAGCTCCAGACCTGTAAGCAAAGGCCCTTCTAAGAGCTCACATTTTTGGAGGCAGGGATTAGGATTATAACATCTCTTGAGTCTGCAGTCAAATGCTGAGCAGACATGTATCAGACATCTGCTTCTTTTCATGGTCATCTCTATCACCAACTGAACAGAAAAGAATAAAGCATTTTCAGAGATTCATAGATCAGGAACAAAGTAATTACCTGAGCCACATTTCATAATATTTGAATGATGAATCTTTTGAAGAAGCAAGAATCAAAATTATTCCTAAGTGCAGACTTTGCAAGATAAAAACAGATTATCATTGAGGGACCAAAGCTTAGGTTTAGGGGACTTTGCTATTTAATGATCCAGCCTTTCAATCATTTACTTCACTATACTGAAACCAACGTTCCTAATTACAGAGTATTATTAATTAATAAGAGGTAAATAATACATTTTGGGATTAATATAATTAATAAAATATTATTAATTATTCATTTAAAACCTGGAAAGAGATAAACATAACAACGCACTCAGCAAAAGGAGCCATCACAGAAGTGTCAGGGTTGGAAGTCACCTCAAGGGTCATTCAGTTCCAACTCCTCTGCCATGGGCAGGGACACTTCACACTAGATCAGGCTGTCCAGAGCCTCATCCAGCCTGGCTTTTAAAAAATCCAAGAATGAGGTTTCCACCACCTTCCTGGGCAACCTGTGCCAGTCTCTCACCACCCTCATGTTGAAGAACTCTTCCTAACATCTAATCTCAATCTGCCCTCCTCTAGCTTGGATCCATTCCCCCCAGTCCTATCATTATCTGACACCCTAAAAAGTCCCTCCCCAGCTTTCTTGTAACCCCCTTCAGATACTGGAAGGTCACAAGAAGATTATCTCGGAACCTTCTCCTCTCCAGACTGAACAACCCCAACTCTCTCAGCCTGCTCCCAGAGCAGAGCAGCTCCAGCCCTCTGCTCAGTCTCGTGGCCCTTCACTGGACACCTTCCAGCACCTCCAGATCTCTCCTGTCACAGAGGCTCCAGAACTGGACACAGTGCTGCAGGTGGTGTCTCACCAGAGCAGTGCAGAGGGGCAGAATCACCTCTCACACCCTGCTGCCCACACTGCTCTTGCTGCAGGCCAGGCATTAGAAAGATGCCATAAAGGTAACTCTACTGTGATGCTGAAGGAAGAAAACAGCAGTTGAAAAATTTCTGAAGCCTTTTAACTAACTGTAGGACAATGGCTGCAGGCAGAATTTCCTGCTGTACTGCAAGAGCCACACAATTTATGCTATAAAGTTAGTGATGATACAGCAACACCTTCCCATTCCCATTGCATGTAGAAATGCAGATCAGCTGAGCAGACAGCAAGCTGGACTGTGCTTGGCTTCTTGAGTTGTTTCCATACCACTAGCAACAAACAGCACTTACCCTGAGTAGTGCTTTCTGTTTGCAAGGTGCTCCACAAGCAGTCAATGCCAAAATATCCAGGTGTCAGATAACAGATAAACATTAACATAGAATCATAGAATCACAGAATGGTGAGGTTGGAAGAGACCTCAAAGATCAGCCAGTTCCAACCACCTGCCATAGGCAGGGACACCTCCCACTAGCACAGGTCACTCAAGGACTCATCCAACCTGGCCTTGAACACCTCCAGGGAGGTTGGGGAGCACAGAATCACCCAAGGTGATCAAAGATCACCTTCGGTGATTCTGTGCTCCACAACCTCCCTGGGCAACCTGTGCCAGTGTCTCACCACCCTCACTGCAAACAACTTCCTCCTAACATCCAGTCTAAATCTCCCCTCTGACAGTTTAAACCCATTCCCCTTGTCCTGTCATTACAAGACCTTGTCAATAGTCCCTCCACAGCCTTCCTGTAGCCCACTTCAGATCCTGGAAGGCTACTCTAAGGTCTCCTGGAAGCCTTCTCTTCTCCAGGCTGCAGAGCCCCAACTCTCTCAGCCTGTCCTTATAGCAGAGCTGCTGCAGCCCTCTCAGTATCTTTGTGGCTTACCCTGGACCCACTCTGGAACCTGCACTTTACAGATGTGCAAAGAAACTGAAGTAATTGCTGGGCACCATCCATAGGAAGCAAGGTTGTGATGGCTGCTGGGCATTAACACAACAGGATTTGAAGATGATGGAACAGCAGTGCTGTCACAGCCACAATCTTTATGGTCCAAGAAGCATGCAAACTATTTCCTGCCCATGACACTGCTACTGCAAGCCCTGTCCTAACAGTTATCTCATTGCAATTGGAGCTCTGGAGGCATCCAGACCACCTGTAACCTGCACACCAAAAATGTGCAGAGAGAAGTGGGTGATGTCCTTTAAAGGACACTCTCTACGGCCTTAGAAAGGCTTTGGAGCCTGGAGGGCCTCTCCAGTGATGACAGACAGGAATCAAGCCTCCAACATCCAGTAAAATGCTTCTTTTTGGAACTCCTATCCTTTTCCCGTGGTAGGGAAATGATCATATCTATGGGTCATGTCACAGAACCACAGCAAACATCTGTTTGGAAGAGACCTCCAAGCTCATCCAGTCCAACCCAGCACTGCAGGCTCAACACCAAACCATGTCCCTAAGCAACAGCTCCACAGGCTGCTGAAACACCTCCAGGGATGGGGACTGCAGCACTGCCCTGGGCAGACCATTCTAATGGCTGAGAACCCTCTCTGGCAAGAAATAG
The DNA here is from genome assembly GCA_013399055.1 of Ramphastos sulfuratus. Taxonomy (NCBI): domain Eukaryota; kingdom Metazoa; phylum Chordata; class Aves; order Piciformes; family Ramphastidae; genus Ramphastos; species Ramphastos sulfuratus. The sequence continues at coordinate 12,344 of WBNM01028084.1, forward strand.
TTCCTAGCATCCAGCCTGAACCTCCCCTGGGGCAGCTTGGAATCATTTCCTCTGCTCCTGTCCCTTGCCACCAAGCAGAAGCTGCTCCCTCCTCCTCCAGCTTCTCTGCAGAGAGCTGTAGTGGGCAATGAGCTCTGCCCTCAGCCTCCTCTTCTGCAGCCTGCACACCCCCAGCTCCCTCAGCCCCTCCTCACAGCCCAGGTGCTCCAGGCCCTTCTCCAGCCTTGTTGCCCTGCTCTGGACATATTGCAGCCCCTCAATGTCCCTTTTGTAATTAGGGGCCCAGAGCTGAACACAGCACTCAAGATGTGGCCTCAACGAGCCTCATCATAGCTTTTTAGCCAAGAGCCTGTACAGAATGAACCCTGTTGCATGTCAGTGAGCAGCTACACCCTCTGCCTTTTGGAAACACATATGACTAATAATATTAAAAACCCAGGAGTAATTCCTTATCAAAGGCTTATTCAGGGAGCAAATCAGAATCAGCCCCTAACTAAACATGCCTCTATTTGAATGGGCTGCATGCAGAGCAGTAAGAGCTGGCTGCAGAGGCAGAGCAGGAGGTGACTGCTGAATGAGTTGAACATTTGAATGGGATGGTCATTTGGTGTCAGTACAATGACAGCCTTCCTTCATCATTACTACTTTCCACTAGTTCCCTTTTTTGTTGGGCATGTCTAATTATATATCTTTTCTTACCTGTCACCTAGCAACCTGAGCTGGGTTTTAATTATGCTTTGGAAAGAACAACCCCAGGTATCAATGTGGGTTGGGAATGACCCATTGGAATGCAGTGGGGGGAAGGCAGTGGTGAGATGGATGAGCATGAGCCAACAATGTGNTGGCTGAAATAAAACTGTGCTGTTCAGAAAACAATGTAATCAAACCCATGTCAAATCCTCAAAATACACTCACTGCCTCATTTTATTCAGCTTCTTACAGCTGATCTGTCAGGAGAGGTATTCTAAGTTCTTCATTTATTTCAACCATTAGAACTGAATTGTTTGGTATGCGTGGCCAAAAATCTTACAACAAACAGGATCCCAACTCAGCAAGACAGATCTATTCGATCCACTTCAATCCATTTCAAAGATCCATGTTAGCAAAAGAAACTATTGCAAATGTGTCTGAAATAGCTATGTGGGCATTTTGCTTTATTTTGATGCTTTCCAGTTCTATCATCATTATGCCTTTTATTTCTTAAATATGGGTTGGGTTTTTTTTCAGCTTATGCATCCTCTTAAATCTATTTTTTCCTCTCTATTTCCTTATTTTTTTCAGTTTCCTATTTTTGTTTGCTTGCCTCCCCTTTATCTACTTTTTCTTTTTAGTCTTTTTTTTTTTTTTTTAAACTCTTCCACATTTTTCCCCTTCAGCATTTTCTTTCCAGGCTCACAACACATTTTGTCTGGAGCAGCTGAAAGTAACAAGACTCAAACAGCACTTGCCTAGGGGCCCAGGGATTTGTCAGCTACAAGATGCTGTGGAGAAAATGTTTTCTTATACCTTAGTTACACCAGTGCCTTGAAAAATGCCAGGAGAACTTACAGCAATTCAGGCTGGTGCTTTAAAATACAAATAATGAGTATTTAAAAGAAAACAGTAACAAAGAAAGCAAAAAAACTCAACCAACCAACAAAAAAAATCCTTTTTCTAGCAGAGTACTAAGTCTAGTGGAGAAGTAATACCTTGCACACAATGATTGCTAACTTTTTCAGTCTGTACACCACTACAAGGGAAGGACGTGGAGGTGATGGAGCAGGTTCAGAGGAGGCCATGAAAATGCTCATGGGGTTGGAGCAGTTCTGCTACAAGGACAGGCTGAGGGAGCTGGGGGTGTTCAGCCTGCAGAGGAGAAGGCTCCAGGGAGATCTAAGAGCAACCTGGCAGAACCAGAAGGCCAAGGACAGCCTGGGCTGCATCCAAAGCAGCATGGCCAGAGATGGAGAGAGGGGATCCTGCCCCTCGGCTCTGCTCTGCTCTCCTCTGCCCTCCTTTGCTCTCCTCAGCTCTGCTGAGACCTCACCTACAGTCCTGCATCCAGCTCTGGAGATTCGATAAAGGAAGGACATGGAGGTGATGGAGCAGGTCCAGAGGAGGACCATGAAAATGCTCAGGGGGTTGGAGCAGCTCTGCTACAAGGACAGGCTGAGGGAGCTGGGGGCGTTTAGCCTGGAGAGGAGAAGGTGCCAGGAAGACCTAAGAGCAACCTGCCAGTACCTGAAGGGGACTACAAGAAGGCTGCAGAGAGACTGTTTGCAAAGGCCTGCAGGGACAGGACGAGGGCAGTGGCTTCAAACCAGAGCAGATTTAGATTGAGATTGAGATTGAGATTGAGATTGGATGTGAGGAACAAGCTCTGCACCATGAGGGTGGCGAAACACTGGAACAGGTTGCCCAGGGAGGTGTTTGTGGCCCCATGCCTGGAGCTACTGAAGGTGAGGCTGGAGAGGGCTGTGGGCAACCTGATCTAGTTGAGGATGTCCCTGCTGAGTGCAGAGGGGGTTGGACTGGATGACCTTTGGAGGTCCCTTCCAACCCAGCCCATTCTGTGATTCTGTGATTCTCTGATTAACAGGGCTGTGGAAGCAGCTCACAGAAGTCACAATGTTTTAACAGCTGTATGTCATTATCTGTCATTGACTGCTATACTGCAGAAGGTGTGGAGATGGCAGGAACATATCTGATCTGGGTCAAAACTGTTATTTGAGCAGTTTTTCTTGCAATCACTTTTCTACAATATCACAGATTGCTGTACCTGAAGCATTTACACTCACAGAATCATAGAATCAAGCAGGTTGGAAGAGACCTCCAAGCTTATCCAGCTCAACCTATCACCCAACTCCAGCCAATCAACCAGACCATGGCACTAAGTGCCCCATCCAGGCTTTGCTTCAACACCTCCAGGAACAGTGACTCCACCACCTCCCTGGGCAGCCCATTCCAATGCCAATCACTTTCTCTGTCAAGAACTTCCTCCTATCATCCTAGACCTCCCCTGGCACAACTTGAGACTGTGTCTCCTTGTTCTGTTGCTGGTTGCCTGGGAGAAGAGACCAACCCCACCTGGCTACAATCTCCTTTCAGGGAGTTGTAGACAGCAGTGAGGTCATACATACTATCATAGAGCCATGAGAAGAGTCTAAGCTCCTGCAGTGAGATAGAAGAGTCAGCCTGACTCCTTGAGGCACATGTGAAGGAGCTCATTAGTGTTGCTATTGCTTTGCCATAGGCTGTTATCTAGGCAGCAGCTGCAGCCAGCTGCAGACAGAGAGTGCTGGGTCCACGCACTGTAAGCTAAGCTGATCTGCTGACACTCTTTATTGAGATAAGCCCTGAGTTAAGACCAAATTCTCTCCCTACTGAGAAGATGAGGTCCCTCTCCTTCAAACTTTGTTTATAGATCAGTCATCCAGACAGGACACTGTGGCATGTGTAGTTCCTTCAGTCACAGCCTGAGAGATGTGTAGACGCAGCCATAAACGCCGCTGGAGTTCCTCACGTTGTGTAAAGTCAAGTGTCTGCATAAGCTTTTGTGAGAACAAGGCCTAATGTTGTTTTTAACATAAAAAACATTTTTCCACAACTCCTCCCACAGTTCTTAAAACTGCATCCCTAATTATGGAGCGTGGAGATCTACTATAAGTGATTGATGTTGTTTTGTTTTGTTGTTATGGAAACAAAGCAAGTAGGAGTCTCTGCTTTGCCTTTAGAATTTGACTCAGATTTTACAGTAAATAACTAAGCCTTCCAGTGCATAAAGCAACAACACCATATGGCCATTAATCTACACCCAAAGACTATATCCTCACTTGCCACTGCTTGTTAAAATTAAGGTCTTTCCAGGAACAGAGGAGGAAAAAAAATCAATGGACCTGCTCCATCCTGTCAGTGGTCAGTGAGCAACAAAAAGTGGTCCTCTCAATTAGGGGTGGTTTCTAAGCAAGGATGTTTGAGAAACTCCAGCAAAAGGTTCCCAAGAAAGCAAGGCTTAACTCCAAATTCAGCTGACAAGTCCTGCAGCCTTCAGGAGACACCACCTGTCACAGACTCATAGAATCATAGAATGGGTTAGGTTGGAAGGGACATCAAAGCTCAGCCAGTCCCAACCCCCTGCCATAGGCAGGGACACCTCCCACTAGAACAGGTTGCTCAAGGACTCATCCAACTTGGCCTTCAAAACTTACAGGAAGGTTGGGGAGCACAGATTCACAGAATGTGATCAAAGATCACCCTCACTGCAAACAACTTCCTCCTAACATCCAGTCTAAATCTTCCCTCTGCCACTTTAAACCCATTGCCCCTTTTCCTGTCATTGCAAGACCTTGTGAATACCAATTCCAAACTGTGACACTTCAAACCCATTCCTCGTCCTCCTGGCATTACCAGACCTTGTCAATAGTCCCTCCCCAGCCTTCCTAGAGCCCCCTTCAGATCCTGGAAGCCTACTCTAAGGTCTCCTGGAAGCCTTCTCTTCTCCAGGCTGCAGAGCCCCACCTCTCTCAGCCTGTCCTCACAGCAGAGCTGCTGCAGCCCCCTCAGCATCTTGGTGGCCTCCTCTGGATCCACTCCAACACTTCCATGTCCTGCTTGTGTTGGGGGCTCCAGAACTGCAGTACTCCAGGTGGGGATCTCACCTGTGCTGGAGATGCTAGAGTCACACACAGGAGTTTGTGGGATGTAAGTTCCTATCAAATGAATGGCAAATCCAAGTCATAGAATCATAGAATCATAGAATGGTAAGGTTGGAAGGAGACCTCAAGGATCATCCAGTTCCAACCCCCTGCCATAGGCAGGGACACCTCCCACTAGCACAGCTTACTCAAGGCCTCGTCCAACCTGGCCTTGAACACCTCCAGAGAGGGAGCATCCACAACCTCCCTGGGTAACCTGTTCCAGTGCCTCACCACCCTCACTGCAAACAACTCCCTCCTATTCACTTCTGAAGCATTGCTTTGGGATTGAACGTATGGGAACTAAGTAGAGCAGTGTTCCCTGAAGAATCTGTTACTCAATAAACAGAGCTTCACAATAAAGGTTGTGAGGCACAAGGTGAAAGCCACCTGATGAACCAAAACATCCAACATTGTGACAGATCAAGAGGACACAGCCTCAAGCTGTGCCAGGGCATGTTCAGGATGGACGTTAGGAAGAGGAGTGATTGGATTGGAATGGGCTGCCTGGGGAGTGGTGAAGTGCCCATCCCTGGAGGTGTTTAAGAGGAGGCTGCATGAGGCACTTAGTGCTATGGGTTAGTTAATTAGAAGGTGTTAGGTGATAGGTTGGACTCAATGATCTCAGAGGTCTTTTCCAACCTGGTTAATTCTGTGATTCTACACTACAAAAAGAATGACCTTACACTTGCTTTAGTGGGAGTTAAATGACCTGGACAGATCACAAAATGATTCCTGCCCTAATCATTTTTGGTTTGTGCATATTCATAGAATGGTTTGGGTTGGAAGGGAAGGGACTTTAAAGATCATTTAGTGCCAATCCACTTGCCATGGGCAGGGACACTTTCCCCTAGGCCAGGCTGCTTGAGGCCTCATCCAACACTTCCAAGGAGGGGACATGCACAACCTCCCTGGGTGACCTGTCCCAGTGCCTCCCCATCCTCATTATCAATATTTTTTTCCTAATCTCCAGTCCAAATCTCCACTCTTCCAGCTCAAAGCCATTGTTTCTTATCCTGGCACTCCCACCCCTTGTCTAAAGTCCCTCTCCAGCTCTCCTGTAGCCCCTTCAGGTATTGGAAGGCAGCTCTAAGTCTCCCTGGAGCCTTCTCTGGAGATAAGCACTGCACATCTGAGTCTCCTCTCTCTGTACCTCACAATGGGACTGCCTATCCCTTTCCTTTGGAGCTCTGCACTCTCTGCCACCATGAGGCATTACTAATTACTTTAGCTCTTACTTTGTGCAGTCCTGGACAGGTTCCCAAGCAGATAAAAGAATCAATCCAAACCAGAATCAATCCCAGAATCAACCCAAAGCAGCATCCATTACCTGAAGCTGAATCTATTACCTGATAAGCCCCCAGTACAGGAAGGACATGGAACTGTTGGAGGCAGTTCAGAAGAGGCCACCAAGATGCTGAGAGGGTGTCCCAGGTTGGGAACTATAAGGTTAAAAAGTCCTCTAGGGACTTGAAGATTGTTATTCAATCCCACAATTCTGCTCTCTCTTCATAAGCTCACGGCAAGGCCAGCTTGTTCTCCTTTCCTCCCCCTCCAGCCTTGTGCGGGGCAGGAGCTGCGTTATCAGGATAAACATGTAAGGGTAGGCCTGGTTGGGGCCTCCAGGCTGTGCTTAGGCCTCTTGGATGGCGGAGGCATGGCGGGGAGGATTGGAGCACTGGGGATGATAGATTTAGTTTTGGGTTTGGAAAAAAAAAGTCAGGGGGGTTTGCTTATGGATTTCTGTCTCTGCTCTGTAACCTCTATCTGTAACTCTCTTTCCAAATATAATTCTGGGTTTTTCTCCAATTTGTTTGAGAGCTTCACTCTGTCGGCTCTTTAAACCCATGACAGAGGGCTGCAGCAGCTCTGCTCTGAGGACAGGCTGAGAGAGTTGGGGCTCTGCAGCCTGCAGAAGAGAAGGCTTCCAGGAAATCTTGGAGTGGTCTTCCAGGATCTGAAGGGGGCTCCAGGAAGGCTGGGGAGGGACTATTGACAAGGTCTGGTAATGATAGGATGAGGAGGAATGGGTTTGAACTGGCAGAGGGGAGATTGAAACTGGATGTTAGGAGGAAGTTGTTTGCAGTGAGGGTGGTGAGACACTGGCACAGGTTGCCCAGGGAGGCTGTGGAGCACAGAGTCACAGAATGTGATCTTTGATCACACTGGGTGCTTCTGTGCTGCCCAACCTCCCTGGAGGTGTTCAAGGCCAGGTTGGACGAGGCCTTGAGTGACCTGTTCTAGTGGGAGATGTCCTTGCCTATGGCAGGGGGTTGGGACTGGCTGAGCTTTGAGGTCCCTTCCAACCTAAACCATTCTGTGATTCTATGAACTGTGGCACTGAATAAACTGCTCCTAAACACAGTCACAGATTGTTCAATGGAAGTCCAGGGGTCTTCCGCCTTGCCTGCTCCCTTGCTCCTTCTAGGAGCACTCCTGCATTTCTCCAAACTGATCACTACTAGCTCAAACACGTAATAGTTGTTACAGGTGGCTATTCCCTGGCTGCTGAGCAGTGTCAGAGAAGCCTCAGCTGGCCTCAGAGACATGCACCTTGATCAAAGTCTGCCACACCATTAAGGCCCATCAGCAAACCCCAGCGATGGAGGCTCCCTCATTTGGGTTCACTGCACATTGTCAAACACACCATAAATCTCCCTTTTGGAGATTGCATTGGTTCCTTGTCAAAAAGGCAGCTACACCTCCCCCACAGAGCATGACAACTTCCCTGACATCCCCAGGAGCTGCAGGAGGGGGAATGGAAACTGCCCCAGACTTGCTTCAGTACATCCTTATTCTGGCTTTTGATTCTGCCACTGATCCTAATTTTTCTTGCTTGTGTTTTTTTGCTCTGAGGGAGAGCAGTGTCACTCTGGTTAGGGTGAGAAGCTTCCTCACTCATTCCTGACCAAGAGACATTTCTGCCTGGGAAACCAGTAATGAGCCTCTTTTGACACTGGATATTAATGCTGCCCTAGTGCCCTTTGCTGCATCCCTTGGGGATTTCTAGCCAGGCCTTAATGTGATCCCATTAGTTATCCTGCAGCTTTGGGGACATCTAATATACACCCTGTCTGAGTGTGCACAGCTACACATATAACCCCTGCAGTCCCCTGCTGCCTCCTCCTAACTCTTCTTTCTCAGTGCTAATTCAGACCTTAGGATGGAATCTGTCTGAAGGACAGGACTTAACATATCTTCCTTGGTGCACGGAACAGCAGCTTGTCCATCACCTGAATAAGCAGTGCAAAGTGTCTCTACATCCATGCATTCAAGAGGAGCAGGCAAAACCAACAGCAGTCTTTTGTTCAGGCTCCTTTGTCTTAGCAACATTTTACAACCTTTGGGCCAAGAGTCCCAAGCTGCAGTAAGAGCAGTGTGGGCAGCAGGGCAAGGGAGGGGATTCTGCCCCTTTGCTCTGCTCTCCTCAGACCTCATCTGGAGTCCTCTGTACAGTTCTGGAGCCCCCAGCACAGGAAGGACNCCTGTTTTAGTGGGAGGTGTCCCTGCAGGGTGTTGGAACTAGATGATCCTTGAGGTCCCTTTCAACCTTACCATTCTATGATTCTATGAAGTGAAGGAGAGAAGGAAAGATGGCTTTATCCTGGGAGAGCAGTGCTCCCTGAGAGACAGCTGGAGCATCTGGACAGGAAAGGCATCTGGAAAGGAAAACCAGAGGAGAAGGAATAGAGAGGAGCTGCACCACCTGGCACAGACTAGGCTATGACAGGGGGTTGGAACTAGATGATCCTTGAGGTCCCTTCCAACCTTACCATTCCACAATTCTATGATTCTATGATTCCTCTTTCTGCATTAGAAAGGAAAGAGATGCCAGAGCAGGTGAAGAACAGGACCTGCAAAGTGGCAGAGGCAGGCAGCAGGAATATTCTGTGGGGTTTCAGAGGTGATGTTGTCGTGGCTGGCTTTGATAATAAAGATCTATTGAAATTAGGATTTGAATTGCGCATAAACGTAGCCATAAGGCTGCACTGCTGAAATCTCAGCTGAGCACTCAATTCTCATCTACAAGTGAAACCAGGGCTGAATTACCATCAGCCAATACTACTTCTCTACAGTAAGGATAACTAATACAGAGGGAGTGAAATGAAAAGAGCCAGCAATGCATTTTTTCCCCCCCAGCATATCAAGCAGGTTTTCATACGGAAGCATTGGTCATCAATCACTACCTCATTACCAGCCTGTCATCTGGGTTTAGCCTAAATGTATTCTGGCTTGCTGCCATACTAAATGTTCAATGAAACATCCTTAAGGCTCTCTACAAGTTCAGCTGAAGTTGCACATGCTATACATCAAAGAGGAACATTAGCGTTATCATAGCTTAATAAATAGTGCCATTCTGGCAGGGTAATCCTATGTTCTAGAGCTATCTTCCATTCCCAGTATTATACTGCTTAAGTAAACAATCTTGCTGTCTTGTGTGAAGTTTATTTAGTGATAAATGCATGAAAAGATAATTAGTCATAGTGCTGCAGATACACTTCCATCCCAGCTGAAGAAGGGGAGCAAAAGCAGCGCCGGATTTTAAAAGCACACGGTGACATAATGAACTTTACCTGCAAGCATCAGTTCAGAACTCTTGCATATTGTAGTTTATTATCCCAGTTACACTGCACTGGGAAACAATGCTGAAAAGTAGGGCTCCAAACAGACATATTTTTAAAATAAAACACCCCTAGTCCTGCAGCAGTACAGGTTGGGAGGTGATCTGCTGGAGGGCAGCCCTGTGGAGAGGGACCTGGGAGTGCTGGTGGAGAACATCCATGGCACAGCAATGTGCCCTGGTGGCCAAGAAGTCCAGTGGAGTCCTGGGGTGTATTAAGCAGAGTGTGTCCAGCAGACCGAGGGAGGTTCTCCTCTCCCTCTACTCTGCCTTNCCCTGACATCCTGTGAGCCTGTGAATACAGGCCTTTTGCCTGCTCCTGGGATGCCACACAGCCACCAAGACGACTGAAAAGTAGAATTTAACAGCTGCACACTACTTGCTTTGGGAATAACTCCTGATTTAAGTAAGGATACTTATAATTCATCACTCATTTCCATGCATGGCTGGAGCACTAAGCCCTGAATCTGTTTTCAAATTTCAGAACACCAATAAAGCATACATCTAGATTCTGAAGTGGCAGAAACTTCAGAAGGCACCTTAAAACAAAGCCTAATAATTTATTTTTATGTGCCTGAATCAGTTTAGCCTCTTAAAATCATTTTAAAGCAATGAAAAATCATCTAAAAATGTAAGAATATTTTTTGTCCTTGTATAAACACTTCCATTCTATGATCTATAAATACCACATTTGTTATGCAATCAGGCCCTACTATTCCTTAACTAAGAGATGAGAAATGGCTCCAATATGTCCTGCCACAGTTTCCAAATGCTTCTAAGCATGTAGCAGGAAACTTATCTTAACTAGTAAGTTGGGTTTGTTTTATGCATAACATACTGACCTTAAAGCATGGATTCAAACCCTTACCTAGATCTGCTTCTGTTCCTTCTCACTGTGCATTGATCTAAATAAAACTGCAGCTGTACCAATCCTTAACAGAAGTACAAGTGGTAAGGGAGAAAAATTACAACTCAGCACCCTTCCTTTACTAGTGTAAGAGTAGTAAAGAAAACCTTTCCTACACTGCCTGGAGTCAAGAGAAATTTGAAACACTTTACAACAGGTAAAGGATAAAAATTGGTTGGTGTTTAGATGGGGTCCTTCCTGAGAAGGGATGGCAGAAAATGCTGTTTGCAGAGCACACATCCTGGGTGGCAATAACGCTGCTGGTTAGCAGAGTCCTCCTTCTACATGTTAGGAAGAAGTTCTTCACCATGAGGGTGGTGAGACACTGGAATAGGTTGCCCAGGGAGATGGTAGAAGGCTCATGCCTGAAAGTTTTTAAAGCCAGGCTGGATGTGGCTCTGAGCAACTTGATCTTATGTGAGGTGTCCCTGCCCATGGCAGGAGGGGTTGGAACTGGATGATCTTTGATGTCCCTTCCAACCCTGACAGTTCTGTGGTATGTTCACTGAGGCACACAAGCATATACGAGGAAGAAGCAATTATTTTTTTTAACTCAAGTTCTGGCAGACTGGGGAGCAAGGCTGTGTCCTGGGTTCATCTAGGATGGGGTTAATTCTTCCCAAGCAGCTGGGAGGGGCCCCGGCCAGGACAGGCAGCTGAAGCAGCCAGTGGGGTATTCCATTCCACAAAGTCATGCCTGCTATAGAACAGGGGAGGCAGGGGCTTGCACAGTGGTTCTTTGGCACATGCTTTTGGCATGTGGTCAGATGTGGGTGTCATACATTCTGTATGACTCCTTATCTCACCCTGCAGGGTTCTGCTTCTCATCCTAACCAGAGTGGGGGATGGGAGCACCAGCTGCACGAGTGGCTGCAGCTGGGCTCAAAACCATGGCAGGCTGCTAAATGATTCTTTGGTGTCTGAACAAGGCTTATGATGTACATTGCTTTCTTAAACCAGGCTCTCACTGTCCTCTTTTGTTGCCTCATCTTCTAAGCCACTTAACTGTAAGTCTGTCTTGGGACAAATTGGGTTTTCAGTGAAATGTCAGCAAGAAAGCAAGAAAGACTGGATTGCCAGATACAAATCTGGAGCATGGACTTTTCCTCTCAACTCTAAGCTGTCTCACTTTTTGCTGGCCTATTCCATAACCTTTAAGCTCTCTTGTGCCTTTAAGGCAATGTCTCTGCTTACAAATAGTTGCATTTAATGCTTAGAAAAGGTGAGATGTCAAGAAGCAGCAGTGGTCACGCAGTTTCCTGCTCAGGACTGCAAAGAAAAGCCATGATAAGGTTTTCCTTTTACTCTTCCTATTTCTGCATATATATATATGAAGGGTCAGGTATCAAGCTTGCTGTTAACAATGTCTAACAATACAGCTTTAAAAGCAACACAGATTTCAATTGGGGCAAACACTAGACACAAAACAGATGGCTTCCATTAACTGCTTTAGTAATAACTTCAATGGAAACAAGATAAGAATTTATATTCTTTAAAGTTACACACTTAGGCTGTACTTACATTTTATACATATATATATATAAAGAATTCATATTCTTTAAAGTTATACACTTAGGCTGTAGTTACATTTTTATATATATATAAATATATATATTTAAAGAATTTATATTCTTTAAAATTATA